>JAHBCN010008938.1:0-36790 GCA_019359885.1 Listronotus oregonensis | reverse complement strand
CTATCCAGTGTTTTTCTTAAATATCACCGACCAAGTGTAGTTTAATAACCCTATGTTAATTTGAACTGAAATTTTGGGTCTTTAGCAACAGATTAATAAAAAAAAAACACAACATTCATTTTTTTTTAAACCCATCATATCAAATTTTACTACCTTCAAACCAGTACACATTTTACAAAAATAAAATTATTTTAACATAAAAATTAAAACATGGAACAATAAGTAATATATTACAAAAGAATCCCAAACTGTTTTTCACACAATGGAGTTATTTTCCGCTTAATGCGAGTAGCAGTAAGTAAATTTTATCATATTTAATTAAAATGATTTTTTTTTTGATTGTTAAAGGGATAATTTATTTTTCTTAAGTGAAAGATTTTTTTTTTGAATGTTTTTTTTTCTTTTTTCTGCTTTTCTTATTATATACAAGCTCATTCACTGATTGTACTTCCATTATTGTAGCCCTGAGGAAGAAAATAAAGTTTTTCGGGAGTAGCACAAAAGCATTTTCATTTAACAAGCCCTCAGGACTGATACCCCAATAAACCAAATTTGTTATATATATATATATATATATATATATATATATATATATATATATATATATATATATATATATATATATATATATATATATATATATATATATATATATATATATATATATATATATATATATATATATATTATATATATATATATATATATATATATAATATCCTGTGCCCCGGTCCGTTTGGGATCATGGTTGATCAAAATAAGGTAACGACTTCTTATAACTTTTTTTTATCCCCCTTTTTAGAGCTATTCCAAAGGTAACAATTGAAAATCGATTTTTTATTAATAAATTTTGAACGGCGTCGATCTGGAATTTTTTTTGTTGATTAATTCTGCTAATAACTGTCTTATTAACTGCTATAAACATGCCCCGAAACCCAAAATACCAGGTCTGGATTATCAAATTTGTAAAAAACTTCAAAATTTTTGCAGTGTTGGCATATTTAACATTTTGACCTTACTGGTGGATTCCCTGAGTTTTCTAGGGAAAAAAAAAAGTATACTTTATCTTTTTTGATTGGACGAGCGTTTTCGCGTAAAACGCATTTAAAATCATTAAGGTATACCGAGGGCTCTCGGTAAGATATACCCTGGGCTCTCAATAAATACTTAAGGACTCTTTATGAATCTTATGTTAAATTTAATATTCCGGACCTGGTATCTTTGATGGTTTCGGGGCATGTTTATAGCAGTTATTGCAAGACAGTTATTAGCTAGAATTAATCAAAAAAAAAATTCCAGATCGTACAAGCCGTTCAAAAGTTATTAATAAAAAATCGATTTTAAATTTTACCTTTAAGAGATAATAGCTCGGTAAAAAGGGGCATAGAAGTTATATGAAGTTGTTACCTTATTTTGATCCAACAATGATCCCAAACTTTGGACCATACCTTCTGGGTCACCCTGTATTTATACAGTATGTCCACGAAAAGGTATTGAAGGGGTAAATTTTTTTTTTTTTGATTTTATCGAAAAGTGCACTTGAAAAAAATTTGCTACCTTAGAGTAAGATTGGGATAGACACATTTAACATATTTTATAGTTGTTCAGAAAATTCAAAAAACTTAAAATGGTACAAGAGTAAAGTGCATTTATTTGAGAATATATGAAAATAAGTTACTAGGAAAAGTTGTTCAAAAGTTAAAGATAGTTCCTAATAACAATTTTCAAAAAAATCGGCCTACTTTTATTTATTTGTAATTAAATTTATTTTAATATCAATTTAAATTTTTATTATCAATTGTATCAAATTTTTTGCTGTAAAGTAAGCATTTAAAGCTGACGATACGGCTTAATGAATTATAAAAGCAAAGTGTCAATAAAGCGTGTCACTATCAACACCTTCTAGTACAAAAATGAGTAGGTAATTTGGAATTAGTTATTTGATATTAAAATAATTTTCATTACAAATTAATAAAAGTAGGCCGATTTTTTCGAAAATTGGTATTAGGAACTATCTTTTACTTTTGAACAACTTTCCTAGTAACTTATTTCCATATCTTCTCAAATAAATGCACTTTACTCTTGTACCATTTTAAGTTTTGTTCAATTTTCTGAACACCGCGTATAAATTACGTTAAATGTTTCTATCCCAATCTTACTCTAAGAAGTAGCAAAATTTTTTAAAAAAGAGTAGCTTTTTTTTGATAAAATTAAAAAAAGGGTCCACAGATTGGAGAAGGGGATCTGAAACCGAGAATACAATGAAAAAAAGTGGGATTTAGGGGGGAACGACAGCCGATTAGAAAGTTGTAAAATTCCGAATATTGAGATATTCGGAAACCGAAATTTTGATTTCGTTTTTATTTTTTTTGATTATTTGGATAGGAAAAACAAAAACCTTTCCATTTATTTTTTAATTACAAAACATTGAAGATTTTTTGGGTTTTTTTCATTAGACCCATCAACTTTATTTTTTTAAAGGACCCGGGTTTTTTTTTTAATTTTTGAACCTCTTATTACCCCAACAAAAAATGTATAACACTTAATATTTATTAACAAATATGGAACGCCCCTATAAGAAATGATGTGCGCCTTTTCACTATTGTCTCTGATGGAAAATATGTTTATTTAAACAAAAATATTAAGTGTTATACACGTTGTAATTGGGAAATTTTAACTGCTTTAAAAAAATGTAATAAACAATTGAGGCCGCATTTAAAAAAATAAAGGTTGGTTTAACGAAAACGAAACGTCTACGAAAATCTTAACCTTTTTTTTGGAGCAAAAATGGCCATGAAAATGTTCTTTTGTTTTTTTATATCTCTTTAAATAACGTCAAAAAAAATTAAAAAAAAATCAGCTTTGGTTTTTTCCGGATATCTCCGGAAGACGGAAACAACTTTCTAATAGGCCTGTCGTTAGGCACCAAATGCGCAACTTTGCCATAATTTTCGACTTCGCCTCTTACGGTTTCCGAATCGATTGTGGCACCCGATATATATATATATATATATATATATATATATATATATATATATATATATATAAACATAAGTATATAAGTTCCGTTTTTATGCAAACAGGCATCGATACTAATGTTCTTTTGTTGGCTCACCAAGGACATCCAGTCGCGGCAAAGGACATTGTTCCGTGTTTTAATAGATTTGTTTTTGTTGTGTCATTCTCGTAACGTTAAATTCCACATTAAAGCGTTTGCCATTTATGCAATCCCATATATACAATCTCGTTTAAATCTCATTTTAATTCCTCTTTGCCCAATACGCACATATATAGATAGTAATATAAAATATTATTGTCGATCCCCGGGGAAGTCATATAAAAGAAGATAAGACCGAAATATTCGGGAATAAAAGTCGTCATAAATCACGAAATGTAATTGAAAAAATCTGTCATAGCACACATACATATAAAATTGGGGAATGAAATGTACACAATTTGAAAGGAAATCGCTCTGTCTGGGTTCGTTTAGGAAAAAGACAGATTTTTTTTTTTTTTGATATTTTTCTTTAATATTGGTAAAGCCGGAAAATTAAGCTCTTTTCGGTTTAACTTTTTATAAGGAGAGGATTTTTTTAAACGTGTGATAGTCAAGGAAGTTTAAAGGTGTATGGAAGCCCAATGCTATGGCCCATTCGATCAAAAAATTTCCAGACCAGTATGAAAATAACTGTCAGAGTTCCCCGCCGATTCTGCGCAATAACAAAATTCCACGAAAAAAAGGGCCAACACCGATAAATCAGTATGTAGTAAGGCAACACATTATACTTTTATGAGAGCCGTATTAGTTTCGATTCTTTTGTTTGTGTGAAATTTGTGGTTGCAGAAGTTTTTTGGATTGATAAAACCTTCTTATTTTAGGATTAGTGTTTATTAAATTGTGACTATAATTTTGTGTTTATTGTTTGTTATTAAATATCGTAACAACATGACTAGAGGTTGTATGGTTTTATCTTGCAAATCTAAGGGAACATACCCGGCATTTTTTACTTTAGGTAAGTATTTTTATATTTAAATTGGGTGCTTCTTATGAGACGTAACGTTACGTAACCGAATAAATAATAATTATCAATTATGAATTATAGAAAATGAAAATTTCATAGGAAATAGCAGTGAAAAAGTGGCAATCTTAACTATCTTTTAGATGATTTCCACAATGTTTGTGTATTTCTGTGGATTATTAAAAAGAAATAAGGTTTACATTTAGGTCCTTTTATTTCATTTAATAATTTAGTACACTTTTAAAGGATCAAAATTATTAATTACGGCAAAAGGCAAATTTTAATATATACAGGTCCCCCTAATTTTTGCTTTTTTTTTCTGTATTTGTTTAAAAAGAAATTAGATTTTTGGTTTCTTAAACTTACATTATCAACTTTTTAAGCTGGACATATTGTAGACACCTAATATTTAACGGTTACTGTTACAATGGATACCTAGGTCCCAAAAAGGTTACAAACATTTTTAACCACTGTTATTCTGTCTCATGAATGTTTGTTATTAGTGAAAAGTATATGCCTAAAAAGCAGTTATAAAATTTTCACTTTATGTACAACCGAAAATCTTAGGATTAGATTAAACTCTTTACACTATTTGTCCTTTTTTTTTATCACAAAATTGGTGATAAGTACATGAAACACATACAATGTTTGAAATTTATTTTTAAAAAATCGTGTTTTTATTTATTTACAAAGATTTTTGGTAAAAATACAAAACTCCCAAAAATATCGACCATTTAACTAAAAGGCTGTAAAGGGCGCCATCTATACTTTCCATATTATATCAGATGATATAAAATCCAATATTACACTAATTTTACATATTCTATGGTAGTATCGTTTAATAACCAACAATTTTGTGCAAAAAAATAAAAAAACAGTGAATTCTTAAATTTGACATTTGATGATGTCAACTTTATAGATAGTAACAAAGAATTATGGAAGTCCGCCACCTACTATTCATTGCGCAAACTCCGCGGGGCCAACCTTCTTGCTGCCCTGCACGCCCGGACAATTTTGTTCTACAGTATTGGGCTTCCATACACCTTTAAACTTCCTTGGTGATATTAAAAGAAAAATTATTTGGCTTTTCTTCAGAATAAAGATTTTTATATATTATTTTAAAAATTTATTTTTTTATAGATATTATTATGGAGAGCTAATTGCTCCGCAATAATATAACAAAAAACATGAAAAGACATAAAAAGGTTTAATTTTTATAAAATTGAATTGTTTTAAGTACTATAATAAAATAATTATTTTTATGAAATTATATAAAAATAGAAAATATACTTACTTGAAAACATTGGCAACGCGTTTAAGATGTATATGTTATTTCAAACTTATTGGTTATCGACGGACGGGTGTAGCACTAAATTATTTGATTATATTACTTAAAACAGATAAGAAATTAAAAAATTGTGTTTTATTAATTGCATTGACTTCGACATGACTTTTTAAAAGAACCTTTAATATTTAAAAAATATGTATAAAAAAAAGTAAATAAAACTTTTAGCCATATAGATAGGTTTTTTAGTTTATTAAATAATTTAATTTGATATTCCCAGAAATCAAAATAAACTATAAATTCCTTTGATAGTCCACGAAGGCTTAATCTCCAAGCACTACTTATGTACAGGGTGTCCCAAATTGATTCTCATCATTGGGATTGAAACTTAAAGAAATACGAGGTAATTTCTTTTGAAGATTTGTGGAAAAAACCTAATATTCGCGATTTCCCTTTTTATTTAAATAGATATAACAAAATAATTTTTTTCTACAAGCGTGCGGAAAACTATACTTTTCCGCACTAATCTGCGTGCGGAAAATAGCACTTTTCCGCACTAGTGCGGAAAAGTAAAATCTTTTAGTTTTGGAACATAAATTAGTATCTAATTATAAAATAATGCATAATTTTACTTATAATAGTTATATATTTGAAGAAACTAAATTTTGCTGTAATTTTGCAGTCTTTATAACATTTATTAAATAAAATAAAATAATCCTAATTTACCAAATGTAAGTAGATATTTTTAATAACTCCATATAAATTATCAAAGAATCCATAGCAACCAACTAATTGTTTATGCATCTATCAAAAATTAATTTTCTGTCACGCATTTTTCAACCAAATTGGAGAAACATTTCGAGAGTCTCGAAAACAAAAACTAAATGTTATTAAGAAATTCTATGTATGGGTTATAACGTACAACATAAGGCCAAGGCTGCAATAAAGGTTATTAATTTTTATCTATTACAAAAAAATACGTTAAAATACAGGGTTATTGGTAAGTAGAGGCGAAAAATAACGACCCAAATTATTTTTTTTAATTCTGAATTGAAAACCAGGATTACTTTTTTGCATTTTTCCTTGTTTCCAAGATATTTCACTATAAAGTTTTGGCAAAAAATTAAATCACATTGGGGTGTTAATCTTGTTGGCGATTCAAACTATTACGTCATATGAAATCAAGTTTGACTGTTGTCAAAAGTTAGACACTTTGGTGCACATGCTTAATAATTATTATGTTATATCCATACACATAAACAATATTACCGTATTTTTTCGTTAGTGAACACCGTTTTCTTGTGATTTTTTCAATAACAGATTGACAAATGTCTAACTTTTGACAAAAGTCAAACTTGATTTCATATGACGTAATAGTTTGAAAGCGCCAACTAAGATTAGCGACACCCACAATGTGATTAAAATTTTTTTGGCAAAACTTTATAGTGAAATATCTTGAAAACGAAGGAAAATTTGCAAAAAAAGTATTCTTTGTTTTTAATTTAAAATTAAAAAATTAATTCGGGCCTTTATTTTCGCCTCACTTACCAATCACCTTGTACAGAGGATATACATATATGCTATGAACTAAAACTACTAAAAGCCACGTATAACAAAAAATCAAGTATCAGCACAAAAATGAAGAATATTTTTCCAAAAATGAAAATTAAACAAATCCTTGATGTTTTAATTTAATCTTTTATCCATACATTTAAAATTTACCTAGGTACAAAAGGTGAAAAGTTTAAAATTGTTTCTTCGTTTGTGAAGAGAAGAATGTACATGTACCAATACCAGCAACAAACTCTTTTTTTATAATCGAAAGTCTTTAAAAAAAAAAAAAAAATTATCGATATTACGCAAATTATTTGTAATAGTTTGGAACAGTTTAAGACGTTTACATTCTTTCAGAATATGAAAATACTTTTATCTTTGTCCTTTTTATTTACTTTGCTATCTTTGCTATTTTTTTGGTTTGTTATGTTCTTATGTTTAAAATAACATAGTTTTTAATTTTCTTTTTTTCTGGCGTATTTAGAGCTGTGACTTATTGCAGCACATATCGAGATCGAAAAATATCGAAATAATTTCTGCTTTGTTGTCATTTTTTTTTTTTTTTTGGTTTGTTATGTTCTCACGTTTAAAATAAATTAGAATTATTTTTTAGCATAGTTTTTTATTTTCTATTTTCTGGCCTATTTAGAGCTGTGAGTTATTGTAACACATACATTTTTTTCGAGATCGAGAAATCTCGATATAATTTCTCGATCTCGAAAAATCTCGAAGTGTTTTTCTCGATCTCGTCTCGAAAAAAACAAAAAAGTCTCGTCTCGATCTTGTCTCGAAATCGAGACGAGACGAGAAATCTCGAATTTCGAGAGTCTCGTGAAATCCTAATGGATTCTGACGACAATTTACCAGCATCGATTATCGAAGCAGCAGAAATAGCAAGTGTAGATCTCCTGCCCATGAAATCTCGTCACAGGTATGAAAAAGAATTTGTTATGTTTGAGAGCTGGTGTCAAAGTAAGGGTGTGAAGTTTTTAAAGAAGAGATTTTTCTGGCCTATTTCTCTTATTTATCAACAACTTGTAAACCCAATACATTATGGTCTAGATACTCTATGCTAAAATGTATTATTAAGTTACGAAAGAACATAGATTTAAGCAAGTTTTTCTAAGTGACGGCCTACCTTAAAAAACAAAGGCTTGGTTTTAGACCCAAAAACGCTAAAATCTTTTTAAAAGAAGAAATATCGAAATTCATGGATGAAGCGCCGGATGGTACTTATTTACATATAAAGTGGCTATGATTTTTGGCTTAGCGGGCGCTTGTAGAGAGTAAACAAAAATATGTCTGGAAAAATAAAGACCAAGGAAATTTAGTATTGATACACATCCCAGACTCAAAAATCACAGCTCTAGAAGCTTTGTCATGCTGAAATGAAATTTTTTAAATCTATATAGAAAGTATGCCAGTTTAAGAAAGCCGACAACACCACATAGGCGATTTTTTGTGAACTATAAACACGGAGTGTGTACAGTACAATGTATCGGCATTAATACCTTCGGAAATAGCGGCCTATCTCAAACTTCCTAACCCGGAATTGTATACTGGGCATAGCTTTCGCCGGTCCTCTGCAACATTTCTCGCAAATTCCGGAGAACAAATATCCAACATTAAACGTCTTGGAGGCTGGAAGTCTACATCAGTCGCTGAAGGATACCTCGAGAATTCAACAAATTTTAGAAAGGATATTTCAAACAAAATACTCAATTTTACCGAAACACCTTCCACTATCCAGAAACTTCCTTCAATGCCATCTTTCAATGTACTTAACCTCTCGGTTCAAGAAACTACTTCCATAGTTGCAAAAGATTGGCTCATCAAGAACCCAACGCCGCCGTCAACGTTTTCTACAGAAAAGCAACTCGCGTCAGCAATAAATTTGCAAAACGCGACCAATTGCACTTTTACTATAAATGTTAATAATAATAATAATTAGTGTATAAATTTCTTCGTTAATAAATAATATTTTGATCATAAATCTTTAAAATGATGTTGGCTTTTTCTCTCGCTTGTAAAAAAATATTGTTCCTAACACTTGCGGAAAGTAACTTTTCTGCTCTTGGCTGCTTACCCGAACTCCGCTGCGTCGTTCGTGTAACGGCAGCTGCGTGCGGAAAAGTATCACTATCCGCACTTGTAAGGAAAGTAACTATTACATTCTCATTGCTACTTTTTCTGTTCTACAAGACAGTGTTATTTGATTTACAGACCGACGTTTTGTCTACGAGCTGCCATCATTAACTTTGTTGCATCTTTTTTCAGTTATTTTAGGGTCTTTAGGAGATCAGAGGATTAGCTACTGCAGAAAAAGTTTACAAATATGTTCAAAAATATTCTTTTTACGGACAGCGGTTGCAAAAACGCTTCTAATTTAAAAAACACCCTTTCAGTCGATGTAAAAAGCATTTTTTAATAATAAAAAATTGGGGTATTTTCCCTTAAATTTCCACTGTTTAATTTAGCTAAAAAGGATCTCGTGTAGAATATGTTCCAATTAACTGGCACACCGTTTTACCGAAAACCCACTTAGTCTAAACGGCATTGCCGGTCCAGATTGCTAAAGGGCACTTTTTATATCCCATTGTTAAGCTTATGGATAGGAAGGGTCGATGGATTAAATTAATTTAATGATGTTCGCCCTTTTTGCCTCTAAATGTATATTGGCGATGTAACGTTTTATTTTAGTGATGATTGCGGATGTTTAGGTGACATATGGTCCCTGACATGTTTGTTGTTAAATCAGATTTGTTCAATAATAATCCGGGCTCGAGAAACTTGGAAAAAGTCAATCGAACTCAAGGCCTAAAACTAGGTTAGGTTAGGTTTAAAGTGAGTGGACTTTTTACGCCTTCCACTGCGACCGCTCGATTTATAGTGGCTCACACCTTTTTATATTTTTTCCAATAGGATCAGACTTCTAATAAATCCGATATTAGATTGGGAGAGAGTTCTTACATCTCCTCTTACTCGTGTCGGAACCGGACACGAGCACAATATGTGTTCTGGTGTCCCTGTCTCCTGGAAATTATGTTGTTACAAGAACCAGATGTTCCTTCTGAGGCCGTATCTCCGGCCTTTCCTATGAAAACGGTCCTATCCGCTTTCTGTTTAAAGCCAGGGAACACTTTTCCCTATAAAAGCGGTTCTGTCCGCCTTCTGTTTGGATTCAAGGATCCCTTCCTCAGCACCTGTTTGTTCGGGATGGATTAGCTCGTCCCCGTGAAACAGGCGCCTGTGACTTCAGGGGCACCTTTTTAAACGGATTCACCCGTTTCGGTCGGCGCACCTATGTCTGCTTGTGACCTTGGGTGGCACCTCTCGAAACGGATTTATCCGTTTCGGTTAGCGCACTTTTGTCACTTTTTTTCTATGAAAGCGGTTCTGTCCGCTTTCTGTTTGGAGCTAGGGAAGTAATAGTCCACCACGACAGAACCCCGCATTACCGCAGTAAGCCTAGATACTCTGAGAGGTCGCCCTGTATCTCAGAGGCACCGTTGGAGACACCTGTTTAAGGCACAGGATGTCATTCACTTATCAGCACGGTCGTAACACCTTGAGTTAAGCCTTGTGTTCGTCTTAGCTTCGGATCCCGTTCCATACGCTAGCAACAACAGTTGCTAGCGATAACCAGCAACTTTAGGGCATGTTCCAAAAGATACTACTGGGCCCAACCACGACAACAACGTGCGAACACAGCGGTGGGGACTAACTCTTGCAACGCCAGTTTGTAGGCAGGGTGTTTGGTATAGTCTCGGGTATAGTGATGTTTTTGTTGTGTTTTGGAAAACGTATTGCTAGATATCCAAAATCAAAATCAGGAAATTATCTTGAAAATTTTGAACCTACTCTTTCCAACCAATCAGAAGCTTTTATTTACAATCATCTCCATGAAAACGACAAAAATTTCCGGAAATATTCATCCACTAGCACTTCCGGCGAAATTACACTGGAAATTTCCCTGTCACATTTGAAACGTCAAAATATTCAAAATAATGACGCGGGAATTACAGTGCCTTATTTATGTAGAATTATTACCATTTTTTTACTTAAAAAAGCATATTAATGTGAATATTTTTTGCTTATAAAAATAAAAATTTATGCAAATTTGATTTGTCAAATGTTTAAAAAATTATTTATTACATTAATACTAAATAAGAAATTTAATAACAAATGTTTGTAACTAAATTTAAGTGATGTTCAAATTCTAACAAAAGTTTTCTCGTTTTAATGGAGAATAAATAGGACTTAAAACTGAAATTTGCTCGGAATATTGTAAATGTCTATGTTTAGTAAAATTATAAAATATTTAGACACAAGTTTATTTAATTTGAATTTAGATATTTTATTAAATTTACTTGAAGATTTTACTAGATATTCTTGGATTCTTGTAAACAGTTTTTCATCCGTGGTTTCTTCGTTAAGATCTTCAATGCATTTTGATAAATAGGGAAGCTGACGATGGTATTTTTTAATGTCTGAATATTCTTTGCACAAACTACACAATCCGTATTTTGTTAAGTCTAAAGCCATTTTTATACTATACACTAGGTATACTTTTTCTGTTGTCGATTCAGTTTTTTAATAATTAGATAGTACCTAATAATCTATTTTTTACGTAGTTGACATTTTGTAAGTCTAGCGGCCATTACTACGTTTTTTTTTTACATTTCATGGCCGCCTAGACGTTTTTAACGCATCAGCGAAACAAGACAGATAGGGCTTACTTCAGACTAATAATCAAAAGTAACTGATGTTCCACTAATATTAGTAGATTAAAGTTAATAAAAGATGGAAATATAAGATGCCTTTAAATTATTTATAAAGATTCTATGCAACTAAAGTTAGAAATTTGCATTTTATTTTACTAAGAAAAAAGCTTCATTTTGTTAAGCATAAAATCTTGAAGTAGGGTTCTTAAAAATCATAATTATCAAAAGTAAATGATGTTCCACTAATATTAGTAGATTAAAGTTGATAAAAGATGGAAATATAAGATGTCTTTAAGTTATTTATAAAGGTTATATATAACTAAAGTTAGGAATTTGCATTTTGTTTTACTAAGAAAAAAGCTTGTTAGTTTGACTTTTTGTCATTTGTAATAAAAATATCCAACATTTTCGAAATTTATACTGGGTTCAAAATTTTCTTACCGAATATCCCACGAGCTTAAATTACTTACCGGAAATTTTTCTTCGGTCACGAATATTTTAAGAAAATTATTTTCAAAATATTCGTGACCTCAAAAAAATTTCCGGTAATAATTTATGCACTAGGGATATTATAAGTGAAAATTTAATAAAATTATTCAAAAATATTGGTTTTTGTGTTAATATAGTCAACATCGATTTAAATATAAACATTTATTGATATGACAGTTCTAAGATCCGATTGCACCGGCAACATTGTGCTATTCAAGGTTGATCGGACAGTTGCTGTATTCGTTTGATAAAAAATTATATTAAATCAGGTATTGTACGACACTTCGATGTCATTCTATCTCTATTATTCAATAATACGTTTTGTAAACTGACTCGATCAACAGCAATCGAATTGAGCATCTAAAGGGAATGACATATGTGTCTGTCACTTCAATAATCACAAAAATAGTTTTCTGGCTTTAACAATAATTTTTAACAATAAAGAATCATCGATTTATAAAAATGTTAGTTATGGTGCAACTATTAAAAATGTAATATTTCCGAAGTGATGTTGTTCAGTGTGTTTAATCAACGTTGCCGGTGCAGTGTGTTTACAGGAACTCTCCCGCCTCTCCCCTTTGATTATATTAATGCCAAACAAGGTTTGTTTACTTTAATTCTATCCAAAAATTCGTTGGAGAACTTGTGATTCTGCTAGCTTAAGGTTAAGCCAACAGAACCACATCAGTATCACCGAATAACAAAACATTTCCATAACAAAATGCATTCCATATTTTTAGGCTTTGCAGCAGGATTTGGATTCATTATCATCATCATCAATTTTTGTGTTTTGTGTTGCTGTTTTTTGTTTTGAGCTTTTCTTTCAGTTTGTTTTGCAAAACACATAATGAGTACCGAAATTACAGTAAAACCCCTATTATCAGTGCATAATCCGAACATTTATTTCTTACATCATATTATATACATATTTAGGTACACACTAATAGGATAACAGAAAAAATGGATCTTATAAGTTCAAATTAACTTTCAAATTGCATAAAAAAATACATAAAAGAATAAAAAACAGAATTCTACAAAAGTAAACTTTTATACATACTTAATAAGAAAAATAAAATATCTTAACTTGCAACTATGCTTTTGAAAAAAAGTCAGTAACTTTGATCTGAGCATTCTCCGAACTGTTTTTAATTTTTTGACGTATTCTGCGCAAGTTCAAAATGTCGACAAGGTCCGAAGATTCTCGTTGCTCAAAATAGTTGCATTGCAAACTAATGCGGTTAGTTCTGTTATGGTCGTTTCTTCATCATCAAATTCAATGATGCTTTCATCTTTCTCTAGCAACATTATTTTGTAAAAAGCTCTTTTGAAAGTAAGTTCTTTCACTTCATTCCAAGCTTTTGCTACTGTAAAAATTGTATCTTTGATCGTGAACGGATTTCCAAAACTTTATCCAACAAAATCATCATAAGTTCTTTTTAATAGGGGCATTTTTTCAATAATGGGCATGCACGGGTAATCGTCTCTACTGTAGTGAAAAATTTGCAAAAAAGGAGTGTTTGGAAGTTGAAAGCCAAAAAATATCAAATGTTTTACCTACGTCAAAATTCCATCGGATTAAAACGGGATTCCTTTGAATTTTTATTTGATGGCAGAAACGACTGTGGATTAAAATTTGTAAATGAAGGTTTTGAAGCAGATGAAACCTATATCTGATCGAACTTATGGACACAAACGAAGTCACAGATTACTTAATCATTTATAAAAAAATTATAAAAATTTAAATTTTTAATAGATAATTAAATTAAAACATTTTCCACTTGGAAATATTATTTTACCTAATATATCTGTTCCAAAACACATCATTATATCCCGCTTTCGGTACGGGTCCGTATCAAAAGGGCTAACGAGGGATAGTTCCCGTTATTATTATCCTTAACTCAATATTAATCCTGATACTGGCTCGAATTTGGACCCATAGTTAAATAGATTAATTTGGAAATAATCTGTTTATGAATTTGGTGTGTGGAGCCGTAATGGACACATTTGTGGAGGGATTTATTGGGTTCTAGAATGTTTTGCATTTGGAAAAACGAATGACGTAAAATAGGTAATTTGAGATATTAGTTATTTTTGTATTGGGAGCGTAAAATAGCACTTTTACGCCTTCTGCAATCAGTTGAGGGCGTAAAAGTGTTTTACGCCAAAGGTGCAAACGATATTTTTTCTACTACTGAAATTAATGGCTAAGCATTTTTTGTAGTTATCTTTTCTTTATTTTTGTTAACCCTGGTAGATCGGATCCTTTTGCTAATGTTACTGTCAAGTTTAAGTCAAATTGATTAAAAAGCGTTAAGTTACCAAAGAAATAATTGCATGTGGTGTCAACAAAGTTGTCAAAATAGTTATTTTCCTAACAAGTGCGCAAAGTGATACTTTTCCGCACGCGACTGCCGTTGCCCGAACTCCGCTACGCGTCGTTCGGGCAAGCAGTCAAGTGCGGAAAAATCACTTTGCGCAAGCGTTAGGAACAAAATTTTTCCTACGAGCGTCAGATAATACCAATATTAAAGCAATAATTATTTTTTAAATTATGTTTAATCTGAAAGAACCACTACAACATATTTATAAATGGGAATTATTTGTTGATAACATTTACAACAAAAGAGCAGTTATTAGCATATTGTAAATTAATTGCAGGACCTGTAATTTCATTTAGCGGGTGGCTTATGGAAGCGCTTATTGTACGGCTTGATGAAGGTTGACTTAGCTCAGGAGGGGAGTTGTTCATGGTCAATATTTTGTTCGACATATCCTTTTTCTGATTTGTGGATTCATCAACATCTCAGCTACAGCCGTTGATTTCCAGCCCCCAAGTCGCTTGACATTGGTAATTCCTTCTCCAGAATCCGCTAACATAGTCGCAGAGGATCGACGAAAACTATGTCCAGTGTACTCTTCTGGGTTTTTTAATTTTAGGTATGCAGCAATTTCTGAAGGCATTTTACCTATTGAATTTATTCCCACACATTGCGTACTGCATGCTCCTTGTTTATACTGGACAAAAAAACGTCTGTGTGGGGTATGTGGTTTTCGCAAATTTGCATATTTACGGTACAATTGCAGATAAAGTCCGTTATTTGTTTCATCGGACACTACAAGATTCTGGAAGTGTTATTTTTACTGTCAGGAATTTTCACCACTATCAAATTTTCATTATCCTGTATGTCATCAATCATTATTTTTGTAAGTTCATCTCTCCTACAATCAACGGCTAATCCAAAAATTGTAGCAACTTTTATTAGAAGGTAAATATTATCAGGTGCTTCTTTCATGAATCTTGAAACTTCTTCTTTGCTGAAAGTTTTTGATTTTTTGGGCCGGTATCCCACGTTTT
Source organism: Listronotus oregonensis (assembly GCA_019359885.1). NCBI lineage: Eukaryota > Metazoa > Arthropoda > Insecta > Coleoptera > Curculionidae > Listronotus > Listronotus oregonensis. Next base: position 21,364 of record JAHBCN010008938.1, on the reverse strand, counting down.
GGTGTTTAAGTAGTGATGTTAGCTTTAAATATGAACTAAAATCAAGGTTCCTTTTCACTTTGAGGACACATTTTAACATAGAGTACTTACTCCATAAAGTATTAGGTTTATATGTTTTTTGCAAATCCGCAAAATAGGCCAAGAACACTTCTCCTTTAATACTTTTTGTCCCCTTGCTGGAGCACCAGTTTTCGAAATGACTATATTGATTCTCATATTTTTCACGAGATTTTGCTGGTAATAAATTCAAACTTACGGTATTTGCTGCATCCAGGATAGAATCTGGTAGCTCCTCATCGGAACTACTCATTTTAAGTAATTATTTTTGTCGGATTTTTATTTAATTAAAAAAAGATACTATGACGCCTTTTCATTAAAAATGCTTGTTTGTATTGAAATTCATTTGTGCAATTGCTTGTTCATATGGAAACGAAGAAAAAATCTGACATGTGTTAAAATCACCAAGATTACATAATCATTTATTATTATTACACAGGGTAATTAAAAAAATGTTTTTTTGTGTTTTAGTTAAAATATTGAAAATTACGAAGTAACAAACAAAAAAGAGAATAAACTAAAACTTGCAATGGCTTCGTATATTGCATGAAATAGCCTACAATTACTAAAATACATATAAATCTTGCTTACCTGTAAGATTTTAGAGTAGTTTTCTTTTATTAGTGAACTTTTCCGCACGCCGTGCGGAAAAGTTCACTAATAAAAAATTCCATAAAAAAATCGCTGGTTCCTTTAAAGTGCGTTTATCTTGAAAACAGTGGCTCCCAGAGACTTAAATAAAGTATACATTTTTGATGCAAAAGGAATTAAAGTAAATTATTTTTTAATAAATAGGTCAATATACTAAGCTTTAAAAAAGTTATGCTATCTAAAACAAGTGGGGTAGGCCGTAGCCGGCGTCCTCTACTAGCAACATCAAAAGCATGGACAAATTTGAATTTTTGGCCTCAAAGAACCTCCAGATCACCAATTTTATACCGCTATGTCATTTGCTTAAGAAATTATTACGAAAAAACAAAAACAAAATGAAAAGTTTAACACCCTTTGACCTAAGGAATCCGCTGTTGCTTTGTGCCATTACTTTTGGGACAACCTGTATTTCGAGTTCAGCAGCCGTCAAGGAAGCATCACTTAAATATGCCAGCAGAGATGTTGACGAAACGTCGTAAACACTTTTCTAATAAATCCGGGATAATAACACTGTATAACTTCCTCCCCCCCAAAAAAAATCAAATTATCTACGCCACTGAGCTTTCAGCTGTGTTCTGAAAAATGTATTAATTTTTTTGTTAGTTGTTTTGAATATTGACCGTCTAAGTATCCTTTCTTAATTTGGTATGTTGCATATTTAATTAACATTTGACCAATTTATCTTAAAACTCCGTCCGAAAATCTGAAGCGAAAAGATGTGCTTAAACCGATCTGAAATTGAAGAAAGAAACTGTTCAAGCAAACGGAGCAAAAAAATTTAATATTGGAACTTAGTCAAAAAAAGATGGAAAAGATAGAACACCAGCGTCTTAAACTGAGCTGTTGGCTGATTTTAATCCAAAATTAATTTCTAATTAAACATTCATTAAGGCCTAATATCTTGCCCAAATCTTAAGTCTATTATAATCTTACAATCATGAATGTCGGACTTATGTTTGGGTTTCCATTTAGGTAGATATTAACATGGACAATTATGCCCTTAAAGTTATAGCATAATTACCCTAATACATTAATCAATTTGCAAGATATTATTCAAACCCCTGTCAAGCGTATTTGCCGTATGGTCTAGACGTGTTGACTTATGTCCTCGAAAGTAAATATTTAGGTTCTAGTTCTATACTGTCCATAAATTAAGAAAAAATATTACAACCACGCCAAAGTTTACTGAATTAAAATATAGATGGGTAATTTGTTAATTTTAAATGTATTTTCACGTGACTAAAAGCACTTTCTGATTGGTCAATGTCATCGTCCCCAATTTTGTTGCTAAATATATTAGTATGGTATGTCACGCAGACCGTAGCAACCAGACAACTTCAAAGTGTGCAAAGGCTAGCATGCGTATGCATCACGGGAGCTATTAGAACAACCCCAACCGCAGCCCTGGAAGTGTTGTAAACCTGCCGCCACTCCATTTACATACAGGGGAAGTAAAGGCGGTACTCTATAGACTCAAACGAGTCAAAGTCCAATTATAGGACATCAAAGGATCTCAAGATGGGAAATAGATGGACCAAGAGGTCAGCTCATTGTTTGAGATGCCTGACAGTAACCCCTGTTTCATCTTCAACAGACACTTTCGATTGTCATTGGATTCAGATAGGGAGGACTGGAAAAAGGCCCTTCAATCAAAGCCGACATATCTGGTATACAGATGGCTCCAAGACCAAAAGGGAGTAGGAGCTGGCATTATGGAGACAAGCCTAGAGAAAAGATAACCTTAGTCTTGGTCAGCACGCCACGGTTTTCCAAGCGGAAATCGCAGCAATAATGTATTGTGCCGTGCTGATTAAAGAAAAAGGAGTAAAGAAAAACATCGTCATTTACTCAGGCAGAACCCTGAAGCCATCAGTTCTCCAAAAGTTAATTCAAATAGTGGGGACTGTATAAGGCCCTGATAAAGTCGGCTTGCAAACAAACTTACGGTAACCTGGTACCAGGCCACAGGGCCACCAGGTAACGAAGAGGCCGAGACCTAGCAAAGAGGATCATATGAAATGATAGGCCCTGGCTATTTGTGGAATCTCGGCAGGCCTCCTTAAAGCATCTATAAAGAGCTGGGTAGACAGAGAATTTCAAAGCTGGTGGTTACAAACACCAGGACAACGACAGGCAAAGCAGTTCATTAAGACCTGCTCGGCCAAGTTTACCTCGGACCTACTGAGCCACAGTCGTAAAGTCGTAAGGATAACGGTAGGTCAACTAACAGGACACTGCAAACTCAACAAGCACCTTGGAAAGAATAGGCCTGTGGAGGTCTATTCTGCCGGAGGCTGAAGAAACAGCAGTACATGTGTGGTGCCACTGTGAAGCACTATGTAGGCTTAGGTTTACTAGGCTTGGTGAGGAAAAGCCAAAACCGGCAAGACATATAGAGTGGTCAGTGTCAAGACTCTGAAGTCTAGTTAAGAAGACGGGCCTGGACAAGGTACTCTAAAGAACGATAGGAGAAACCACAATAAATCTGGCAAGGTTGCAGTGGTGGAGGTCATTTTTGCCATCTCCGCTCAAATAATCTAATCTAATGGTATGTTTCACAATAATTCGTTGATTTCTTGACCGCAATAAAATTTAAATTACAACCCTCAGTGGAAACCCAACCATAAATATTGCCTGACAAATATCTATTGTGTAGGCACCGCACCTTTTGAAAGGGTACAGCTCCTGATTACCTACTAATATTAATAGTTTAGGTTAGCTATTTTGGATGATCAGTAACACACACGCAAATACCTTGACAAACTCCAAACGATTGATAAACTAAGACGAAAACACTTTGCTTTATATTCAACACCTTCAATTTTTCTATAACCTACATAATATACCAAAAAGTAGGTACAATAATAAGTAAAGAAAATTTCAAGTCCGGACCTACATGCGGGTACCCAAAGTATATTGAGTTTTACGACTAACAGTAGCAGGTAAAAATAGAAATCAATGAATTATTGTGGAACGTACCATATACAAATATAATTAAGTAGAATTGGCCTTATCGAATTTCTGTGACTGTTGACGTCACCGCACTGACTGAAACATATTAGAACCATTTAGAAAAGATGTGGAATTGCCTATTCGCCCACATTAACGTATCATTTGCATTCTCTCATCACAAAATTTAATGGGAAAACGTAATAATAAGCAATTGCAACCGTCATATTCGGCAATGTTTCCGCGCTCATCATCAATCTTCGGTAGCCAACGAGGCGATCACGAGCCATTGGACGGCCAGTGGCCACTTAAAAACCAATTAGGAATCCGAGTTACGGACCGCAAGCCATTATTGCCATACGCTGCACGTAGGAAGGATTTTGCGAAGTATGTTCGAGTACAGGGTGTGTAAGATCGGCGATATCTGTTAGTGTATGGGCCGATGTCCGGAGAAAATATCTAAATTCTATCGAGTAGGCTTGGAAATTCTGACAGGTTATCACTCCGCTTTAGTTTTGGTCCAGGGGTATAGAGACAGACGGCCGAGTGACGAGCGCGTTGTTAAAGTTAGCAATGTGTTAAATTTAACAAAGAGGTAAAAATAAAGACACTTGGCAACAGGGCATAACTTTTTAAATGTTAAGTATTTATCAAAAAAAATTATGAGATTTTGCGTTAAAAACCAATTAAACATATAAAAAAAATTACCTTGCACAGAATATGATAAAAATAGGTTTGGGACTCTAACAAAGTAATTTTATATATTTTCTTTAAAAACAAGCAGTACAATAGATAGCTTAAATGACTAGTACTGTAGAACTTCTTTAAACTTGGTTTTTGTAACAGGTTCTTTAATATAACTTATGCTTTTTACATTTTATTGACAAATTTAGGTAGTATTACCTCTAGAATAAACAAAATATTTGCTTTTTTCTAGAAAATTGCTGTTTAAATTTAATTAATATTAGTAAAACTATTTATTTACAAGAATTTTATTACTTACTTCTTTTTATTATCCATCTATTTTTTTTTAAACAAAAGAATTAAAATTATTTTATGTTTATTTGTTTGTGTATTGATACATGTATAAATTAACAAAATCAACCTATAAAATGCTTCTTGTTTCTTAGGTTAAGGCGTGTCCAAATCTATAACATGTGGTACTAAAAAAACGTTAGAGACCCGTTATCAAGTCAAACGCAGTCCAGAATGTAAAATTTGTTCTAAGAATTTTGCATTGCAATGAAAAGATGATTTTGATTTTAGAAATAGCGCCTATACATATAATAATTTTTACACGCACGCTTGAGTGAGTTTCTAGTCAAGCATTTATAGGGTTTGGAGTAGCTCAAGAGCGTTTTCACACTGTTCCCGTGATGTGGCATAAATATCAATTACCATTTTTTATTGTTAAACTTTTTGAAGCAAACCATGCTTTAAGGCGCGAAAAAATTTTCATTACTAGAAAGCTACTCAGATTATCTATCGCAACCTTCGAGCATATACTGTAAGAGACAGTCTTGCAACTTGGCCGTGCGAATTATGTGCGTAAGAGAGAAATAAGAATAAGAGAACAGCATTTCTTTCTCGCTTTACGTGCTGATTAGTCGGCGGGGAATGCTATATACCATGCCGACCGGGGTATATACTATTAAAATAAGAGTATAACTTTTCTCTCTTTCTCTACTTTCTGAGTAGTAGACGTACTTTTTTTCTGGTATTTTGTGTTCTCTAGAGGTAATACTACCTGAATGTTAAAGAATCATTTCATAAGTCAAGTTCGAGTAAAAATGTCGACACTTTAGATTTTTTGAAGTTAGGATGTTAGATCAATATTTGTTACTACGTTTCTAATAAAAAATATGATTTCGTAAGTAGAGGAGTAGAAAATAGTTTTTCTTGTTCTGTTGAAAGTAAAAAACGTCAAATTTTATTAAAAGTAATAAGCATGAGTTAGATTACAAAACCTGTTGAAAAACCAAGTTTATAGAAGTTCTGCAGTATTGGTCATTTGAGCTATCTATCGTACTGATTCTTTTTGAAGAAAATATATAAAATGACTTTGTTAGAGTGCCAAACCTATTTTTTTCATATTCTGTGCAAGGTAAACCTTACTTATAATCTGCCTCCGTGCCAAATTTCATCTTAATAGGTCAAGTAGTTTTCAAGATTTTGTGATTAATCAGTGTATATATAAATGTATAGATAAGACTCACTGTTGTTATATATTCTATCATATGCTTTAATTTTTTTTTCTTGAGCGAAAATGCATTGCTATAAAAAAAACTAAACTACAGTTGATTCAGTCATCGCCTATATGTTATCTAAAACATTTTAGCCTGCCAAAACAAAGAAATCGTATCAGCTTTACCCTTTCTTTCCTCCTTAAAACTTATAAAGACGTCCGACCGTTTCGAAGAGCTTTTTCTCACACAAAAGATGTTTTTCAGTGTCCCAAGCGTATCGAACGGGGGCCCGAGTGACATAAAAAGTCACTTTACGGGCTCGCAAGAACGTTATTTTTATTAAAAGCCACTCTTTCACATTATACGACCGTTTATCAACTTAATGCAGGGTCTTTATCACTTACTCGGCTTTTAGGGAGCCACGGTAAAGACAATGGCCGAGTAGTCATCTTATTTAATGATTTTTTGGAAGCTAAATGTATTTATTAAATGTCCTTTCACACCTAACTTGCTTAATTTCTCAATTCTGCAAAGGATATTTTCATAAATAATTAAGCTGGTTTTACATATTATGCCTCTTAAAAATTTTCTTGTCAGCTAACAATATTTTAAAGAAAACGGCTAAATACTGTTTATTATGGATTTTCTTGCCGGCATTTTATAAAACAAGTAAATTACAATGTTTTATAAATGCCTCTTAAAGATTTTCTTATCAGCTAACAGGGAAGACGACTGAATAAATGTTTCTTACGCATTTTCTTGTCAGCAAACGGTATTTTATTCTTAAATAATTTCTTGTCAGCTAAATGTTTATCAAACAAGGTAGACTGCTAAATAAATGTATCTTATGTATTTTTTTTGCCGGCAAACGAGACTATATTAAATAAGTAAGTTATAAAGTTTCATTAATGTCTCTAAAATGTTTTCTTGTCAGCTGCCAATGTTTTATCAAACAAGGAAGACGACTGAATAAATGTTTTTTACGTATTTGTCAGCAAATGGTATTTTAATAAATAAGTAAGTTTGAAAGTTTCGTAAGTGTCTCTTAAATATTTTTATGTCAGCTAACAATGTTTATCAAACAAGGTAGACTGCTAAATAATTGTTTCTTACGTATTTTATTGAATAACTAAGTTTAAAAGTTTCATGAGTGTCTCTTAAATAATTTCTTGTCAGGTAAATGTTTATCAAACAAGTTAGACAGCTAAATAAATGTATCTTATGTTTTTTTTTTTACTGAATAAATGTTTCTTACGTATTTTATTGTTAGCAAATGGTATTTTAATGAATAACTAAGTTTGAATGTTTCGTAAGTGTCCTTAAATATTTTTATGTCAGCTAACAATGTTTATCAAACAAGGTAGACTGCTAAATAAATGTTTTCTTGTCAGCTACCAATGTTTAATTATCAGACGACTGAATAAATGTTTCTTACGTATTTTCTTGTTAGCAAATGGTATTTTAATAAATAAGTAAGTTTGAAAGTTTCGTAAGTGTCTCTTAAATATTTTTATGTCAGCTAACAATGTTTATCAAACAAGGTAGACTGCTAAATAAATGTATTTTGTATTTTTTTGCAAACGATACCATATTATATTAAGTTATAAAGTTTATTAATGTCTCTAAAAATGTTTCTTGTCACGCTAATGTTTTATCAAACAAGGAAGACGCTAATAAATTTTTTCGGTATTTGTAGCAAAATATTTTATTAAATAAGTAAGTTTGAAAGTTTCGTAAGTGTCTCTTAAATATTTTTATGTCAGCTAACAATGTTTATCAAACAAGGAGGTAAATAAGTTCTTAACTTTAATAATTAAAGTTATATGTTTTTCAATTTATTTAGTGTTAAAGTTTCCAATTACTCTAAATAATTTTTATGTAGCAATGTTTATAAACAGTACGAGCTAAATAAATGTTTCTTACTGTATTTTCTTGTCAGCAAACGACATTTTTTTAATAAGTCAGTTTGAAAGTTTTATAAATGACTCTTAAATGTTTTTTTGTCAGCTAAAAATGTTTATCAAACAAGGAAGACAGCTAAATAAATGTTTTTTGCGTATTTTTTGCGAGCAAACTATATTTTATTGAAAAGTTAATTGGAAAGTTTTATAAATGTCTTTTAAATATTTTCTTGTCAGCTAAAAATGTTTATCAAACAAGGAAGACGGCTGACTAAATGTTTCTTACGTAGTTTTTTGTAAGCAAACTATATTTTATTAAATAAGTAAGTCGTAGAGTTTCATAAATGTCTCTTAAATATTTTCTTGTCAGCTAAAAATGTTTATCAAACAAGGGAGACAGGTAAATTAATGTTTTTCACCTTTATTCTTGTCAGCAAACAAAATGTTTCTTAAATATTTTTGTCAGCTAAAATATTTTACTAAATGAGTGAAATGGCTTTACAAATATCTCCTAAATATTCGTCAGCGAACAATGTTTATATAAACAAGGAAGACGAAAAAATAAATATTTTTAACTGTTTTCTTGTTAGCTAACCATATTTATTTAAATAAGAAAGCAAGGAAATTTAATAAATAAAGTATATTTGTCAGAAAATGTTTTTTCTTATCACATTTCCCATATATCGCAAAAGTTGGAGAACAATAATATACGAAATGTTATGCCATTATATTGGAGAGATAAAACCCCGACTGCTTCCAAATTAATGGAAAACGATGTTTATTCATTTTATTGCATTCTTCCAATTATTCCGGGTCTAAGTTATCTTTAATAGCCACGAGATAAATGAAGGGATAACTTATTTTTTAAACTTAAACCATGTAATACATAGGAAATAGAATAGGATACCAGCTTGACGAACGCAGTGTGTATATTAAACGAAACTTCCTATCATAACTTCGTTATCGTTTCACGTAAAGGTATGAGAATGGATATGTAAAAACACGTAAGTATTCTAAATACCTGTTAAAACAACGGAAAATCTAATGTGAAGTGGTTTGGACTGACTGGCTGACTTACTGATTTAGGTTGAGGTAGGTTAGAACACAAGTAAAGGAAAAATTCTAAAAACTGCAATTTTTTACTCGAAGCGCACTAAAACAGGGGCAGTACATCGTAAATTTAGGAAGTATTTTAGAAGTTTGCAATCTGATTAAATCTGAGTGTCTGGGATCATAAATGTCTTAAATTTAAAATGCAGACAGGACTTTATCCATTCATTGAAAAACACTTGTGTAAAATAAGGGCCAAGTTCCTATCCAAAAATTTCGGTCTGTTAAATAGTGATGAGCGAGACCGGTCTTCGTCTTGCGGTCTTGGTCTTGGTCTTGCCTCAAGACCAACACCAAGACCGCCTTTCCGCTTGCAAGACCAAGACCAAGACCGGGGTATGCAAGACCAAGACCAAGACCGAGGTGTGCAAGACTACGCAAGACCAAGACCGACCTGCAAGACTCTTGCAGTTCTGCAACTTTTTTTTTGATATTGTAATATTTTATTGTTATATTCAAAATACAGACATGACAAAAACTGTGTCGAGAACTGCCAAAAGAGGCGATTATTAAATAAGTAAAAGTTTCTTAAATAAAATAATAATTTAATCGATTACTTTGTTCTTTTAGTTCTATAGTTCTTTAACAACGATAACGAGTAAATTTAATAACATGTTTCAAAAATAATGAGATGGTGACTCAATGGTCCGACAAAGCTTGAAATCTCCGAAATCGTTTACGACAGAGAAAAACTTGGGGATACAAAAGTTATGGAAGCTGAAAATTACTTTCATATTTTTAATGTTTTTTTTTAATTAGTAATCAAGTGATGCTACCTACAGGGTGGATCAAAAATCTCCAAAATCCGGAAATACATTATTTTTGTTTCACACTGTAAGAAGTAGCACCATTAGATTTCTTCTTAAAATTAAGATAATGTGAAAGTAATGGATTAATAAAAAATATATTTGCGATGAGATAAAGGAATACTTTTTATATAAAATATTTAAAAACCATCTACGCCAACATTGTTCCTATATAACAACAATATTCAGCATAATATACAGGGTGGCGATTTTTTCTAAATTGATTTTTCGTCATAAATTTTTTTTTTTTAGGGGAAAGCTAAAATAAGGGAGTTTTCTTGAGTGGCAGTTTATTGATCGAAAAATTCTGGAATAGAAAATAATTTAACATTTTATGCCCTTTTTGTCTATAATTTTTGTATGTTTAGTTTTCACTATGATGGACGATTTCGAAGATATCGAGCTTTGTCCCACTATTGAGCCCCTTTTATCTGCAAATTGTTTATAAAGTATTTCTACAAACTTAGTACGGCAAATGTTTAACCAATTTAAAGGTAAAAAGTTCATATAAACTAAAAGTTTTTAAATAACTTTTTTTAATCAGACACCAATGTTTACATATCAGAATTATTTTAACATAAATTTTACATCTGGTTGAAATTAAAAGTCTTTTTTTTCTGCTCACACAGTACACAGTTTTGTATTATTTGCTTTAATTTTATGTGCTTCTTCAAAGAAAATTTATATAATTCTTATCCCTAAAATGTGTCTATATGCCACTAAATATATAAAAGAAGGTTGTGTATTAATTTAACCAAAAATAGAGCGCTATAAAGGGGTGGATTTACGCAAAGGCTGAGTAGACTGAAGCCTAGGGCGGCAAATTTACGATTAATTTTTTAAAAAATGTAATGGTAAATTAATTTTTTTTTTAATATTTATCGAATAGATAAAAACAATCCTGAAATTTGTTTGTTTTAAAGAATTGTTTTTTAATTTTCTGTATGTGTCACTTTTGTTAAATTATTTTTTAATAAATTTTTATAAGAATTACTAGTGTAGTTTACATTAAAAAAATATTGAGAGCGGCAAAAATATATTAGCCTATGGGCTAAAAAAGTTTAATATGGCCCTGGCGCTATAAATAAATAAACCCCTTTATTTAAAATATGCTTTTTAATCAAATAATTCAAATATACGTTTAAGATTAAAATTGGTATATTTTAAAATTTTAAAGCAAAAAATATAGTCCCCTTCTTTATTTATATTTTAAAATATATTTTATTTAAGATTGCTTAGTTTAAATTATTACTAACAAAAAAAGCAAGACCAGCAAGACTATTGCAGCAAGATCAAGACCAAGACCGGGTGGTGCAAGACCAAGACCTTCTTTTGGCTTGCAAGACCAAGACCAGGCTTGCAAGACCAAGACCAAGACTAGCCCGGTCTTGGTCTTGGTCTTGTTTTGCTCATCACTACTGTTAAAGTACAGAGTTCTAAAATTATACCAAGTTTTGTCCACAATTTTATTTCGTTTTTTTCTGATTTGGCAAGTTTCTACTTCTTAAAAAAATTATTTAGTTTGAGGTACTCCGTTTTGACGCCGAGCGCGCAACCAAACATGTCGCGCGGATGCCCATTTTCAGCGCTAAATTAAGATTACAAATAATGGAGAAAATTCCGAGAGTTGGGAAATTTTTATCGAACATTTCCTCCTCGTCAAGGATCTTTTTTGCAATTTCCGCCATCTCCTATGGTTTTTGAGTTATCATCAAAAATCAAAAGGGCTTCTTTTTTTTCGTTTTTTTGCTAATAACAATTGCAATTATTATTGGCAGAAAAAATCCTTAAAACGCCTTTCTCTGGTTTGCATTCCGCGTCATTTAAGCTATTGCTCATATTTTTTGAAGCCTTCTAACTATTTTTCGCAGGAAACACACTTCTCCACTAAACTATGTGGTTATTATCAAATGCGCGTTGACAGATTTTTGATTTATGGGATTTCGTGTTTTTAATGTATATTCTATGTTCTATACCTAAAGTCCAAAATTTCTGTCAGTGACTCATTTAATACCGGCCACCCAACCGACGAAGCGGCTGAATAAAAATCTAACACTAGTAAATGATTTTTAAGCCTATGATATACTTTTCCGCTCAAATAACATTGAACCGGCCAAAAGTTTTATCGCCACGTTGTCATATTTCGTAAGAATATATTACCAGCCAGCGATCGCACTTAAAATAGCACGCCAATATGTATTGAAATCATTGTTATCGAGAAGACAATAAAAGTGGCAACACATTTTTTCCTTAGTTTACAACTTGAAGAGACTTGAAAATAAGCGTATAGACAGGGTTTTCGTGCTGTTCGATTATTTTATTTAGTTATTATTGATTATTGACAGATTTTGTAAGTTTAAATTTTAATTGCTATACAGGGTATTTTCTAACTATTATAAATTTCTAATAATTGTAGTATATAGATATTGTTTTGTGCCAATTTTATAATAGTTTATCTTATTTAGTGTATATAATTGTATATAAAGATTTAGTGTTGTTAAGTGCTTTTAATTCTGTAAATTATGAATATTAACCAACCTTTAACTAGTTATCCGATTACAAAAAAAACTCAGTTAACGTTAAAAGAACGAATAATGGTTAAAAATGTTTACCATGGGATTCGGGAACGAAATCCAGAACTAACCACTTTGAATGCTGCAGAGATATGTGCAACTTTAACAAAAGTTTTTTCGCGTACGGTATTCAGAGTTTTAAAAGGCAAAAAAATCAATATTAGTAATTATTCGGATACTGGAAAATGCGATTTTTTTGCACGCTTTTTACTCTTCGATTTTTAAAAATGAATCAGAAGCTGTTTTTGTGGCTGCCTCTTATAGTATTTAAAAATAATAATAATTGAATTGTTTAATTCCATTTTACGACATATTCCTTTAAATTCTGTCATTTGCACGAAAACATATTTAAAAAACTCATACTATGTTAATATTTAAAAAAAAAACACTTAAAAAGTAAGGAAAAAACCTTAATTTTCAATAAAAAGTAGGTAAATCGTTTTCGTCCGGATTCAACTCGAAATTCTAAAAATGTTGACCGGTTACCAGGTTGTAATAGTTTTCTTTATGACATGTTTGATCAAAAATATTCTCGATATGGAAATCCCAAATAGTTATTGGATTCTACAAGCTGATGATCTCAGAGCTTTCGTGTTCCTTATATAGTGGATATTTTTGATGAAGCAATGCGTGTGAATATCGTATTTAATATTGAAATTGCAAGATCGGTGGTGAATTGGCAAGTCGGTGTAACTTGGATTGTCTATCGTTCTGCTTTTACATATTTTTTAATTTATGTTAAGACTAAAATTTTATTATTTTTTTCATGTAGCAAAATAAAATCAGAGAAGGTAAAATTAAAGTAAAAAATGTTTTTTTTTTTTTGGAAAAACGTTGAAAAATCGCCAAAAAAACCCAAATTTGTGTTCTATGACCTCAAAATAGGAGGTGTGCAAAATTAAGCAAAAAAATTACATTTTTCATTAATCCGAATAATACCAAAATAATATAGGCTTGTTACTAATTTAAAGGTTTAATGAAAATGTGGGAAAATAACTTTTGCTTGTAAAAAATATTTTCATGTTTTGACTAAATTTTATCATTTATTTTCTACGCCACTGGAATTAATTCCCCTGACCCCACACAACCCGGGGCACTCTAAGAGCTAGCGATGCGTCATTGACAGAAATTTTGGACTTGAAGTATAGTATGCGTTTGGCTAATGGTCTGGACGTTTCACCTATATAAAATTTATTACATTCACAAGGGATTTTGTATATTACATTTTTTGTTTGTTTATATTGTATGGCATGTATGGTTTGGTTTTTGTTACTTGAGATATAAGAGTGTTATGTGTTTTAAAGATAGTACGTGTTGCAGAAACACATCTTGCAACCTGGAAGCTATTTTTTTATAGCCACAAGTGCGCACACATTCCTTCTAAATTTTTATAAAATACCTAATAAAAAACTAAATTTAAACAGTAAATTTCCCTTTTGTCGTGACAACGCCGCTTAAATTAAATTTAAATCATTTTTAAAAATTCCTTTACCGATCTAAAAATAACTAAGCAAACAAAGAAAGCCGTTGCGTCGGCATGGTTTCGTAAACTCTTGTTGACATAGCGTATCCAATAAAGTCTTATTTCGTTCGCCAGAAAACAAGCGCATGAAATAAAAGACAGAAGAAGGGTCGGATGGGAAGGTCAGTGCGTCGGGAGAACCGGGGACAGGCAGTACAGCTGTGTGTTTGGTGAAGTTAACCATGGTTAAAAAGTTTTTTACTTTGGTAACGTTAAGAACGTAAAAAAATTCTATAACATTTTCGGAAAATTCACTGAAATGTTTCTATTTAAATAATTTGATAAAATGACAGTTTCCATGGTAGGTAATGCTACTTTCTCAGTGTTAGCACAAGAAAATTGTCCATCACATCTTTTCTCTGTAACCAAATAAAGTTTTAAGGTTTTTGTACAAAGTCTACATTTCTAGCAAAGTAAAGTTATTCAAGTGTTTTCTGTCGAATTTATTTGACATGTACATAAGATTTAATGATAAAGTAAAGTGATTAAAAGTAATTGTTCAGGACTGTGCCAGGACAGGCGTTAGCTGAGAGCAGTGAATAAAAAGGAAAAGTGATTAGTGAAGTTGTAGTTTTTTGAAGATTAGCAGAGAGTAAAGGTAATATTTGAACTTATTGATGAGATAGTGAGTTAAGAATTAATACCGGGTGTCCCCAAAACTGTAAATGACTTCTAATTTGATTTTAATTTTTCTAACTTTCTAGTGATAAAAAACATTCTCAATCGTTACGTAACGTCGATAAATTCGCGTAAGGCTTTTCGGTTTTCAAATGAAAGTCAAATAAATGTTTTGCTGATTTCAAGCGAATATATGCCAATTTCTCTGAGTAAAATTTGTAACCGTTTTTCATATATTTTTTTGTAAAAGTAAGCTTTGATAACGTTTTAAATAGATAATATTGTTTTTAGATAATAAGGTATGTTTAAATCTTTTACCTCTTGACAATTAATTAGGGCGATTCTAGTAAAAGAGTAAATTAAAACCTTTTCATTTCTTCTATGATTTTAAAGTAAATACATTTTTAATTGAATTTTTGTCAAAGCGAAAAAATTTAATCGTGAAATTGTTTATATGCCCCATTGGCATATCGCAAAAATTTTATTGTAGTAAACTGTAAAATTTATTGTAAATAAACTTTGTATATTTAGTTTATTTTAGTGTCTCAATTAGCAATAGTCATTATAGAGGGCGTCCAAACCTTAAATTTGCACCTATTGGTTTCAGTCGTCATTTAGCCGATAGCAGAGTTTGTCGGCAACTACTTATGGTGCGGAGGCGTACCGATTTACGTTCCCCATTAGTACGAATACAAAATTTGTTACGTATTCTTTAAATTTCGGGACCAGGACCAAAATGGTCTCATTTTATTGCACATTTTTGATAATTCTAGTCGTAAGTTATTTTGAATAGCGGCAAGATAAGTGAAGAGATAACTTGTTTTTTTTTTTAAACTATGAAATAAATAGGAAATAAAGAACGGTATTATCTTAACATTTAAATTCGTTTATGTATTACAAGACTTCCGAAACATTTGCATATTTTATATTTCAATGTCTTGTTACCTAACTGGAACCTTGTTAGTATGTATATCGAATCATCGGAGCTCGAAGGCAAAGTTAGGCAGGTAAATACGCCTGAGCGAAACGACGGGGTTATTATTGAAAAGTTAATCGGCCCTCAAAAATGGAAATTGATAAAGGCAGAGTGGAGAACGGGGAGAACTGCTCCTATTAAAAAGCTATTTTCGTTTTGGAGGGTTTCATGAATATCGAAAATAAGGGCTTTTTAAGTGGATGTCTTAAGTTTCGGAAAAAAATTAATTGCAGGTCTTTATATAGGATGATTAAAGTTATAGTGCAATGCGTTTGATCAGGCCCGGCATCAGTGGCCTTTTAAGAAATTTTCTTCTAACGGTTTTCAACCTCAACTTTGTTTTTTGCACTTTAGTTTTTATTCTAATAGACTTATCTTATAACTGTTATTGTACCTACACTAATATAAAATCTTAAGAGTTCATTCGCGCCGCGAAAATGAGATCCAATTTGGGGTTCGGGGCATAATGTTTCTCTCAAAAACGGTATAAGTTATGGATAATTTTTAAGAACTATATGAAAGTCAACACTTAAATCTAGGCTTCTGCTGTAATAGTTTTTTTAATTTAGATTTAGTTTGTAATATTTCCTTGAGTGAAAGTCACCCTAAAATCGGTTATGTTTAGATACTATTTTCTCTTAACTCGATTTATATTTCAAAATCCGTTACAGCAGAGGCATGGATTATTTCCTTACCTTTAAAATGGTGTATAATTTATGTCATTTAAGTGAAAAATAGTTACTGAAAAACGTTATCTCCTGTAGGCTTGCAATCGGAAACAACATCGCATCGATACACCGAATTTGAAAAGAACCTAAATACATTTTTTTTAATGCGGCTATACGAAAATTGTGGTAGTGGGAAGTTTGTTAGTCTCCGCCCACCGTCTCCGCGTCCTTTTGCTCGACCCCTAAGGTGTAGCGAAAATGCACTCTTAAAGGTCAAAAAATATTTCGAAATTTTATGGTGATTTTTGACGGGCTATATTTCAGTAAAAAATGGTCGTATCGACAATCTAAAAAAAGCATTTTATAGCATTAAAATTCTAGTTTTAAGATCTTTGGGCCAAAAAATTTTTGAAGTTGCAATTGTTACGTAATCCAAAGAAATTGCGCGCAAAAGAAATTTTCTAAAATTTTTCCTTTTTTCTTTTGAGTCCACGATTTTGGAAAAACCTTTTTTAGCAAGACCATTATATGGGTTGGATTGCCTGTTTATCCAGCTTTGATTTGCTGTTTTTAAATCCTCTGCAAGTCCATTTCTCGCAGAGATATCGAATTTTGAATGAAAAAGGATCCTTTTTCATTCAACCGCCGATATCTCAGCAACCAATGGTAATACAGAGAATCGAAGGATAGTTTCGGAATCTGGAATAAATTTTCTACAAAATACTGTTAGGATCGTAATTTTTTTTAAATTCTGAATATGAACTTAAAAAAACAGAAAAAATAGGTAATTTGCGGTTTTTACGAAGTTATCTGGGCAACTGTGAATTTTGGAGATTGGGATTGAAGAACCAATGTTGAGCATAACTTTTACAGTTTGAATACCCACAACAACCCTGTAAAATTTCAATTTGATCTAGCAAACGGTTTTTTGTTTCAAGCAATTAAACTGTCGAAAAAATTAAAGGACTAACTCTGTGGACCCTAAACGTTTCACAATCATGTTAAAAATAAAAAAAAACTGTTTAATTTTTTTTGACATTTTAACAACAAACAACGATAAAATTTGCAAAAAAAAATCGAAAAAATATTTTTTTTCTTTGTCTAATCGATGTCTAAATCATTTTTTATGCAGTTGAGACCGACCAGAGAGCTAGCTGATGCAGGAAGACGAGTACGACGGTATAGTGAGGGTGATATACCCCACGACATCATCGAAGAAGATCCATTAATTACCCTTTTTGGATATATAGCGTAAACCAAAGCGACCGACATGGTGCTTATTTGACCGATGGAGACACTCTGCTGAAATTCGTTTTAAGTTATCAACTTTTTTGTTGCAAAAGCTGAATTGAGTTGAAAATGATAAAACATCGTTGTCTCAAATTTTCGAAAGCGTTTAAAAAAACGAATTTTTATTTTTTTTTTGCAAATTTAATCGTTGCTTGCTGTTAAAATGTCAAAAAAATTCGATATTGTTTTAATTTTTATCATGATTGTGAAACATTTAGGGTCCAAAAAGTTGGTCCTTTAATTTTTTAAAAGTTTGATTGCTTGATACAAAAAAACCGTTCTTTAGATCAAATTGAAATTTCACAGGGTTGTTGGGGGTATATCCAAGTGTAAAAGTTATGCTCAACATTAATCCCATAACCAAAATTCGCACTTGCGCAGATAACTTTGTAGAAAAACCGTAAATCGCCTTTTTTTTCTGTTTTTTCAAGTCCTTGTCAAGAATTAAAAAAACAAAAAAATTTAAAAATCCTAACAGTTTTTTGTAGAAAATTTTTGATTCCAAAAATGCCCTCCGATTCTCTAAAGACCATTAATTGCTGAGATATCGGTGTTTGAATGAAAATAGGTCCTTTTTCATTCAAAAACTCTGGAAATGCTTCAGGATTTAAAAATAAACAAATTGAAGCTTGGATAAAACCGGGAATCCAACCCATATGATGGTCTACCTAAAAAAATTCCCACAATCCTGGAGTCAAAAAAATTTAGAATATTTCTTTGCGTATTTCTTTGAGTTACGATAGAGCAATCACGACTCCAAAAAAATTGTCTCTAAAAGATCTTAAACTAAATCTAAACCTCGAAATGTCTTTTTAGATTGTCGATACACTCCATTATTCGTAACTACAGCCTGTTTCGTGCAAAAAAATTGTGCTTTTTGCCCTTGTTGCATAAGTAACTATTTTAATTTATGAAGAAGTAGTGGCGCATCAAATGATTCAGTGTTAATCCTGCACAAACGCCACTGGCAAAAAAAAATATGTTGTATATCAAAAAATGACTTGATGCCTAAAAAATAAGTACCACGTGTCACAGAAATATCAAGGGTTATCAGAAATCGAGTTATGACAAAAAAAGTGTTTTTCCTTCCTCCACACTCAGTCGAATATTAAGATCTCTGTTCTCTTTTCCTTCGGCTCTATTTTCGATATCCTGAGTTGAACATTTACAATTATTTATTACGGTACCTTTTGGACTCGAACTTACTGAGTATACGTTTAATAGTTGAAATGGACGGAATGGGCTTGGTGGGGAGATAAACTGAAAACATTTTAGATACTGCTCTAAAACTGATTCCCGCATAATACCACTTAATTTTGGATACTTTTTCGTCGATTGAATAATTCATATTTTTTTTCCAAATACCGACTGTCACTGATTTATTGACACTTTTCTTCATGTCAGGGACAATCTCCATTTTACTGGTGCCTGTTTGGTTTTACCTGAAACGAAAATTTGGTAATTTTGCAATACATTTAATTGAATAATTCAAGATTCGCTTATTAAAATTTTTTGAAACTTGGCACGAGGGTTTGTCAGATTGGTCCCTTCAAAAAATTATCTCAAATTTTTTCTGTAAAATGTACAGGGGGCCAACAATTGACCCCCTTAAAATTTACATGGGATTTCCTATGTTTCGCTCGGCGACGCACCACCCGCTATATGCATACTTCATTTTATGTCATAGAATTATTTTTACTGTCAAACTAATGATTGCAAATAAAAGGAGATTTGGTAGTAGCTCGTTACCAGAAGTGAAATGGGTTACCATTTTTTTAAGGTGTGGTGTGGAGGTGTTCTTATTCGCTGTATAATCTTTTGAATACAACTTGATATTTCGGGATTACCTTAATACTTTACCTGGCACTCAACGCGTTAATCAGGCAAGACAACTCCTCCTACGGAATCGTTGTGTTTCCTGATTAACGCGGTTCGTGCAGGGTAAAAGTAGTATACGGTAATCACTAAACATCTTCTGTTGTATTACATTCGAAAATGAACTGCTCGTCATTCGTCATTTTGACAATTTACAATTGTTTTAGTATAAATTAAACGGTGGAGAGGGGCGGCGGAACTTTATTAAGAAAACTATATTGTTAAAACTGGATTTTTATCCATTACAATCTCCTTTCCCGTCAATTTACCGCAACCACCTATCGAACAAATAATGTCTCGAAAAGCAATCAAGGGAGGCGTTGGCTCAGTTGATGCCGATTTACCCGCCCAGTCGATTCGTTCTTAATTATTAATTTGGCAGAAACCTAATCGGCTGGAACAGACCCGCTGCCGGGGGACGAGGCTGCCCTTTTGGGGGTCTATCGCGCCCCTCTGGGGCATAAAGTGTCGCCTGAGGACCCTTAAATCGTTATTGGGATTAACGACGGAGTGCAGATTTAAATTTGGGACGGAGAATCGCTTATTTTATTGGCCATTTACGGATTTATTTAGTTTGTCTTTCTTTTTTACGAGGGACTTCTGGCAGATGACAGAAAAGATGTCGTAGGCTGACTGTACATAACAATGTTTTTCTAATAAAACTTTCTTTTGATGTTGCTTTGAGATATTCAGAAACTTAAACTGATTTAGAAGAGCTAATCCAAAAAAAAAATAAAGAATATTGTTTTTAGTAGAAATATATTATTATGTAGTTTACTTGCGACAGTTGTAGAAAAAAGTATCGCCTTATAGTCCACAAGTCAAATCGAGATTAGGATAAACATCTTTTATCTTACTCTCTTCCACGCCATCCGCGCCGAACTCGCCCATCTCTCTCTAACAAAAAATGATTGTTAAACGGACCGGGACTAGTACCAGTACGGGTCATTATATTTTTTCCTATTTAAGTTTAATTCGTGATGCAGTATTTGAATGGACCACAAATTTAGCGCTGTTCCAAATAAGATCAAATACGCTTTACCAAAAGTTAAAGGTTCTCAATGCCTAAAAATACTATTTTTTAGGAGACTGTATACAACATATGAGGTCTGTTCGTTATTCAGTAATATATTACAATATTTTACACTTTTTGGATCCACCTAGTCCTAAAATACACTTCCATAAGAGCGATTACGTAAAAAAAGAATAAAATGGTGTACACTATTTTTCTTAATAACAAACAGACCCATATTAACTTTCAAAAAATCAATATTTTTTAACAAAATGATACAAATCATGTTTTTTTAATTTCTAATACTCTGATGTATATTGCATTGGTTTTTAAAAAATATCGGAAGAACCGTTTTCGAGATATTCCGAAATGGTTTCATACTTCATAGTCATGGTTTTCATACATGAGAGATATCGACAATGTTAATTAGGCACAATTTAAGTGTTTCTTGTTTCAAAAACGATAAAAAATCTTTTTTTTTTCAGTTAGATAGAAGACACTTTTATTAACCCTATAGTTTAATTTTATTATGGAGCTGAAACTGGCGTCTAGCGGCAAAGCCGAAATTTTTGAATTTTTCCAATAAATAACGTTTTCAAAACCCCTTAAATCTTGGGACTTTCCATTTGCTTTGTTTTTAAAATTTTTAAAAACAACTCGGTTAGTGAAATGAAAATTTATTTTTCAAAATTTTAAAGTTTTAACTTAAAATTTTTTGGAATTTTTTAATCCTTGAAGTTTGTAAAGTTAAAATAAAAACATTTGGGAATCAGATTCCGGTGAAACCCTTAATTTCTAAATTTTTAAAATTTTAAGTTTTATTTTACCCTTTAAAATTTTGCTTCCCTTTAATTTATATGGGACCCTTTCCCAGTCCTTAGAAGTTTCCAAATTTTTAAAAATTTTTAACATTGCTGGAACTCAGATTCGGGGGAAAAATTTAGATATTTTTTTAAAATTTTACAAGTTTTATCTTAATAAATTTTTTTTCCCTTTAATTTAAAGGGGGATCCTTCCTACAAAAGATATGCCTAAAGTTATAGAATTTTTAGACATTGCTGGAACTCAGATTCCAGTGGAAACCCTGAAATTTAGATATTTTTCATCAAATTTTACAAGTTTTAGTACTTTAATAATTTTTCTTTCCTTTAATTCATATGGAAAAGATCC
>JAHBCN010008937.1:0-36711 GCA_019359885.1 Listronotus oregonensis | reverse complement strand
TATATATATATATATATATATATATATATATATATATATATATATATATATATATATATATATATATATATATATATATATATATATATATATATATATATATATATATATATAAAAAATATATATATATATATATATATATATATATATATATATATATAAAATTTTTAAAAAACGCCTAGTTTTTTAAAAAGTTTTTAAAAAAAAAAACCGAATTTAGGGGCGTCCGTTATGTATCTCCGTAGGGGGGGTTTGGAAAAAGTTTATGGGAACTTGTCATAATATTTTTAGTTTTTTTATTGACCAGAGATTCCCCACATTTCGGGACCTTGTAAAATAACTAATGTACTTGTATATATTTTAAAAATATGTACCGATATAAGAAGTAGCCGATTAATAAGTTACTTTCGGAGAAGGTTTCGTAACAGGTAGTTTTAAAATAATGCCGTACATAGTGTGTATTACCAGAAGGTCTTGTTTCAGTAATTATTAGACACCGTATAAGGTTGGGTATTTGTTAAGTTTTTTTTTAGTACATAGGATTTTTGACATGTTTTATATAGAAAACCGAAAAAATAAAAATATTGTTGGTCTATAAAACATTGGGCAAAAATTTGCCATTTTCAATCCTATAAAAAAAACCTTCCATTATTACTGCATACTTAAAGATATAATTTTCTTTATTTTAATTCAGCTGTTTTAGTTGAGTAAACGAAGTTGTGGACCTGAAGATTGGTTGGGCCGTCAAATTTTTTTTTTTAATTTCAGGTATCAATTTGTTCATTGCCCTCTAAAAATATCGTAGATAGAAAAATGTCCATGGACCATTTTCAGGCCCTTGTGGACACCCAAAATTATTTTTTTTAACTATTTGGCCATATCCCCCGAAATATGATTTACGCAATTCGTGTTTAGATGAAAATAAAGAGCAGTTTATTAGCTGCAAAAATGGTTCCCATCACTTTTGTTAGAAATTTGATGGTTCTTGAGATAACCGGACGTTAACGCGCCGCGTTTTTTTTCCCCTGTGCATCTCGAAAGGCGTTCAAAGCTACTTACACTTCCCGAAAAAATTTTTTAAATTACTCACGTAAAAATGCATTTTTTTTAGATTCAAATTTTGTAAGAAAGAAGAAACCTGTAGCATAATGTCTTGTTACTGTTTCTTTTTTTGTTTCTCTAGAATATTGAAAACTCTAGCCAAAATTATTTTGGTTCGATATTTTAATCCTCCGATCAATCTGTTAAAATTTTTTTATAAAGAATATTTTTACCAAATCCTTTTGGATAATGAGGCTTAGAAAGGTGTTAAATACATTCCAAAAATTCAATAAATTTTTTTTGTGTATTTTTATAAACAACGTTTTTTTCTTAGGGGGGTTTTTTTTGGATTTTCGGGTTTTAAAAAATGCTCGGGTATATGGGGGCCCTTAGATTCCAGACTTTTGGACGATTAACCGACAAAAATATCCGATTAAACTTGCGGCTTGCCCCTACCGACGAAGCTGCAAAGCAGCACTTATATCGGGTATATTTACAAGTGCAGCATTGGTTCGCGAACGAACTGCCGCCAAAAGAATGGAAGTGGAAATGTACAGGAGTGAATTATCACCGATCCAGACGAGAAAAGACCGGACCATCGGACCTGTAGAAAATAAGTTCTTGTGGGTGTAAGATGGGCTGTAACCAGCAATGTTCATGTATGAAAGCAGGACTAAAGTGCTCGATTGTTTGTGGTTCTGTCATTCAGGCCCGTGTTCTAATTTCAAGGATATGGAAAATGAAGATATAATCGTACCTGAACAAGCAGAGGAAGGGGGAAAATATAAAGACAGGGTAGAGGTAGAGAAAAAGGGCAAAAAGGGAAAAAACAGAAGAAAAAATAGACCAAGCGGAAATAAGATTACCAACAGCCAGGAGGAGATTGATGATGCAACCAGGAATATGCATCCGGAAAACGTGAGGGAATGGTGTTAATGATAGATTTTTAGCCCTTTTGAAAGGGAGCCAAAGGCTTATACCGAGAAAAAAAACACGTTTTCAACACCAGGGTTTGAGAAATGGGTTTTTCTTAAAGGTATGTTCATCGTCGTTATAATTTTGAAGGGAAAAAAAAAAAAATGGCGCCATCTACAATTAGTCTTTGCATTTAAAAAAATTGGGGGAATGTATCTTCAGACCCCTGTCCCAGACTTTGATAAGAAAGATCCAATTTTTTAAAATTTCCCAAAAACTGATGTTTCCGCCCCCTTTTTTCAAAAGTTTAGATAAAAAAAACATTGGGACCATTTTTGTAGGTACTGAACTGCTCTTCACTTGTCCAAACCTCAAATCTCTAAGTGTCATATTTGGGAGATATGGCCAAAAACGAATTTTGGCTGTAAGGGCCATTTGACTCTTGCGGACATTTTTCCAAAATGATATTTTCAGAGGTTAATGACACATTTATACATGAAATTAAAAAAAAAAAAAAATTTACGGCCCAACCGTCTTTGGTTTGGGGTTTTTTCCCGGCCCCTTTTGCCTTTTTTTTTAAAACAGCCTCTAGGCTTACTTTAAAAAAAACATTTAATTATTTTTACTGAGACAAACGTGGTATATTTTACGCACGCCAATGAGAACACTTTGGTTTTAAAGTATTTTTTAAAAGTTTGAATATTTTATATCGTCCAAAAAAAAATTTTGACAAACTTTCTTCTCGACAAATTATCTGTTTTCCCTTTTTTTCAAGAACAAAGGCAATATTTCATTATAATAAATGAATCACATTATATTTTGGCGAAAAATTGCTTTCTTGAACGACTATCTCAATATTTTTTTTGTGAATACAATTTATATGAAACTGGGGCCATTTAAAATTATTTGTGTGAACAGGTCAGTGGATACATTTAAAAGCTGTATAAAATCCTTGCTGCTATTAGTTTACGCCAAATGATTGGGTTTTTCTTTTATGTTTGTAAGTTAGTTTTTTGGACCCCTACGCGATATTTATACCAAAATTTGGGGAAAAATTTTAAAAAAATAATATTATTTTTTATGTTTAAAGTAGTAGCAATACCCTTTTTATTCTGTACGGAAGGCTAGGTGGGGATTCGTTTTATTTAATATAGAACACTTCCAAAAATTTTAAAAAAAAATTTAAGAGAAGTAGTCCATCCCCTTTTTTCAAAGTCTCCCGATATTTTTGCTTTTACCGGGGGGGTGAAACCACCTCGGTAAAAGCAACCAGCTTTTTCTTCTATAAATTTTTTTCCTACAGCGAATACTTTTTGAGTTTTTGCGATTAAAATTTTTTTTTTTACCATGTTTTTGAACGGTTTTTCAGAATATCTAAAAAAAGTTTGAGCTTCATCCAAATTTAATAAAAAAATTTGATAAAAAAAAAAAAGAAAATGGTTTTGTTTGTGGTTGCTTTAAACCTATTATTGACTGAGTGGGGGTTTTAAAAAAGCCAATTTTTTTTTTTTGGAGAAAAAATTAAACTTTCAATCTCAAAAAAAAAAAAAAAGATGGATTTTTTGATAAAAACTGAAAAAAAGTTTTTGATAGTGTTTAAAAAAAAGACCTTCATTTTTATTTTTTATGAAAGGCCCTGAGTTATGAGGAAAATAAGATAGACGCCGAGTTTTTTCGTAGAAACAACGGTCAAAACAACCCCTTAAAAACCCCCCCCAATTGAAAATTGTCACGTGTTACTTTAGCCCAAGTGTTTTGGCCAAAAAAAACACTTTTCCAACTTTTTTTCCGTTACCCTTTTTTTAAAAAAAATATTATTTTTTTTTTTTTAAATAAAATTAATAACAATTAAATAGAAAAAGTACAGTAAAGTGAAGGTGAGTAGCAGAGAGGGCAAAAATGCCCTAACTCATTTCCCGGGAGGGGGGGAAACTGGGCGCCATTTTTTTTTTGGGCCAGGCCTAGCAGAGACCTTCCAAGGTTTAATTGGGAACTCTCGTTCAACTTTACTACCACTTAAAGAAAAAAAAAATTTTTTACTAAACAATATTAACATTAAAAAAAGGAGACACTGGGGGACCCAAATAAAACACTATATGTAAAACAAATAGTTAATATAATTTATTATAAATTTGTAATTTAAAGTTTAAAAAAAAAAATAATCAAAATAAAAGGGGAATTGCGGGTTATAAATTCAAATTTTAAATTTATAATTTAAAAGTTTACAAAAATATATATACATAAATAAAAATGAAATGGTGAATGCGCTTAATAACTGAAAAATTTTTTCTATACGGATGAAAAGAAAAAATTTTTAAAAAACTATAAGTCTACAATTTCAAAGAAAATATATAAAATATAAAAATATATATAAATACCGTTATTTAATTAACAATAATTTAATGACCAGGTGCACCATTTGAAAACCAATAAGAAAATTAAGATTTCCCCAAAAAAAAAAAATATATTACAATAAAAAAAAAAGAAAGGGCCGCAAATAATTTATAACAATAGGGAAAAAAAAAAAAAGGTAGAGTAAAAAATTTTGTTTTTGAAAAGTTTTAAAAAAAAAAAATTGTTAGTGTTAATTTTAATGTTGCCTGTTTTGTTGAATCCCCAAAAAATGGGAGGTGTCCCCCCTACACCGTGAAGAGGGGTTGTGTCCAAAAATACAAACAACACATTAACAGTTAAATGGTCACTATCTCTACCCTCCCAAGAAAACTTCTACCAAATTGATGGCCCCCCCCAAAACCCAAAACGAAAACTGTTTTAAAAAAAAAATTTAAAAACCCAGCAGAATAATGGCCCCCCCGAAGAACCCCACAAAATTCAATACTAATTAAAAAACCCCAAAAAAAAGTAAGATAATTAAGCGACTTTTAAAAAAACCCAAGAAAATTCCCCCAAATCCCATATTTTGTGTTTCATTAAAAAAAAGGGTTTTAAAAAAAGAAAACTTTAAAATCTGGTGCTTGGTTCGAGACCTTTCAGTAAACAAAAAAAAAATTACTTATTAAGTAAGCAACGTTAATTTTAAAAAAATAACAATAAAAAAATCCTATTAAATTAAGATAACAAAAAACTTGTTTTAGTAAACAGTTTAAAAAAAAAAATTTTTCCCCCCATTGGCACCTAAAAAAAAAAACATATTCCCTAGCTACCAAAAGTTAATTAACAATCATTAACTCGGGAAAATAAAAAACCTATACGATTGTATTTAATCGTAGGGATAAAATCTTGGCTTAAAAAGCCCAAAAAAAATTAAATAAGGTAAAAAAAAAAAAAACTAATTTTTGTTAAGTATGACAAAAGCCTCTCCGGCCTACTAAATTGACAAAAATAATAAATAGGTCTCGAACAGTCACCCAGATACTTAAAATTTTAATAAAAATCTCAAAAAGAAAAAAAAGACAAGAAAACTTAAATTAAAAATTTATTACAAAAGAAGGTAATTTAACCCCAGAAAATTAATTAATACTAAAAAAAACAAAGAATTTATACACAAGCGCCACTAACGGCGATTTATTAAAAATTTTTAAAAAAATTAGCAGCCAATTAACGTAACTGTCAAAAAAACAACAAAAAAAAAAAAATTCAATAAAACTGGATTTTCGCAATAAATTGACCACAACAAACCCCTTTTAAAATTTTTTTTAATTAGGGTAATTAATAATTAATTCTTACCGAAATTCGACTTTCCCAACGCATGACGTAAATACAAAAAAAAAAATAAAAAACCCCGAACCACCAGCGGTCGTAAAAAACCCCCAATAAATCTATTAATGTACCGTTTTATACGGAAAATACCAGTTAAAATAAGTCTGAAGAACTTACCCAAGATGTTAAGGGGTATTTTCAACTAAGTGATCCCCGGGGTCGAACTGCAAGTCCTGCAATGCAGATTTTTTTTCCCGGGAAACACCAAAAAGGCAACGCAACCAACAAAATTCACAAAAAAACCAAAAACTTAAATGGGGAAAAAATTTTTTGGGGGAAAATTTTCAGCACAAATCCTACAAAGATGGCTTGAATACCAGTAGCAAAAAAATTTTCCTAGTTCTCGGCTTAAAAGATTGACAAAATGGTAAAACATGGCCGAGGGCCCCTTTTGTCCTTTCAAAAAGTACCAGGGGGCCCACGCACATCGCTGCTAATTTAGGAATTTTCTCGCCACTGGATTGGTAACATCGTTAAAATTTTGAGTTGCCTACCCACGCTGCCCAAATAACATTCCCCCGAACTGTAAAAAAATATATTCAAACAAAATTATACAACAAGCCGAATAATAAATGTTTACAATTTTAAAGCAAAGAGGAAAAAAAAAAGAACTTGTACAAAAGAGACTCTAGAGGCAAAGGAAACTGCGCTGGCCCTTTTAAACCCCAAAGACAACTGTTGAGAATGGAAAATAAAAGTAAAAAAACAAAGGGGAAAAACGGAAGGTAATGTAAACAACCCTTTTACATAGCCAATAAAAGCAAAACTGCTAAGGAAATGTAATTTCGAAAAAACCACAAGTGTCGAGGATTGTATATGGGGGAAAACCATACCGAATACCTAAGAGAAAAAAAAAATTTGATTACAAACCCCCCGAAATGGTTTAATTCAAAAAACAAACATTTTAAAGGTAAGCCCCCTTAAATTAAAAAATATTGATTTATACAAAGTGAATCTAACCTACTTAATAAGCTTGGTTTATAATAGTGAAAGATGTACCCAAAATTAATGTTATCGAAAAAAAATTAAAAAGGGCCCGTTTTCGACTCGAGGTATCTTATTTTAAATTTTTTTTGTACACCATACTGAAAGGGGAAAAAAAAACAACGAAAAACATAAGGGGTACCAAAGGCGATAGAAAGACAGAAGTAACCCAGCAATTACTAAGGTAAACAAACCAAATTATTAAAAAAAACCTAGGAAAAAAAACTAACCGTGACAAAATATTTGTTAGGCCTTCTTTTCACTTCCTTTATATACCTTTTTAAAAAATTCGTAATTTTTAAAAGAGGGGCAACCCTTTTAATTTTAAAACGATAACAATTTAAAGTCAGAAACGATTTTTTTAAAATTTTTAAAAAAGTTTTTTCAATAAGGGTCAAAAAATAAGCCAGATATGTAAAAATTACAAAAAAACCCCAAAAAATTTTCTTTTTTTGTCACTGAAATTTTTATTTAAGGTTTTTTCGTAAATGTAAAATTGAGGGAGATATGGCTCTCAAAAGTTGTGGCTAGTGGTTGACCAGTACCATTTTCGGACCCTTCAACCCTAGCCCTTTTTCAGAATAAGAGTGGAAAAAATATCAATCCTACATGACTTTGTAGGTCTTGTATTTACCGTTAAAATGCTTTTTGGAAAATTTTTTTTAGCATGAAAATTTAGGAACTTTTTAAAAAACCAATCTTAGATCGACAGGCTAAAAATACACAAAAAGTAGGTGCATGCAAAAAATTAGAAGTTACTAATACACTTAATGAAAAATTTCCCCTTAATTCAGGATATGTTTTCGAATGATTTTTTTCCCGTTTCCAAAATGACAAAACGTGATTTAAAAAAAGGGGGGAAAAGCAGTATTTTCACCCAAATGAATTTTAAAAAATAAAATTAAACTTTTAGTTTTTTTATAAATAATAACAAAAAAGGTGAAATTCTCCCTATGCCCAAAGAATTTCTACCTTTTTGTTATTATTTATAACGAGGCTCAATAAGTTTAATTTTATTTATTAAATTGCTGTTGGGTGAAAATACTGCGTTTCCCCCTTTATTAAATCACGTTTTCAGTTGTGCTGCACGTCACCTACTTGGAATTGGCAAAAGAGCTCATTCGAAATTCACATATCCGTGAACTAATGGGAAGCCATTTTTCATTAAGTGTGTTGTTGTAAGCAACTTCTGACTGTTTTTGCGTAATACACCTACATGGCGCACTTTAACATCTTAGCCTTTTGATACTAAGATTGGTTGTTTTGAATTTACTTGACGAGATGGCGCTAGTTGCTCCTAACGTTCAGCTGTATTATGATACAGATGTTAAAAAAGGGAACTGGTTTACTCTCCAGGGTGTCTACGGCCTACATTCGGTGTGACCACCCCCCAAAAAGGGTGAAACACGTGTAATCGGATTGGCGGGCCCCCGGGGGTTTTTCCCTATTTTTGGGGGGCCTCGAAATTTTTAAAAAAAAACCAACCTTAGTAACCCTACCTACCGGGGTATTTTATTTTTTTTTTTTTTTTCATTTATTAAGGAGCCTCTATCCCAAAAAAAATTTCTCCCTTTTTTTTCATTATTTATAACAAAGCTCAAGAAGGGTAGAAGAGGGGAAGGGTAGTCGTGACTGACTAGTTAAAGAAAAAATCTGAAACCAGAGAAAAGGGGGAAATTTTGGCCCAAATTTAAAAGGCCACTTTAAATAATTAATTTTTTTATTAAAAAAGTTTTTTGGAAAAACCCTTTTTTTCCCATCAGGACAATTTTAAAAAAAAAAAAGGGTTTTTTTTTGTGAAACCAAAAAAAAATTTTCCCTTTTTTTCAAATTTTTAAATATGGGGAGTTAAAAAAATGAAACAGGTTTAATCCCAAAAAAAGGGGAAAAAAACCCTTTTCACATTCCCCCAAACCACATTGACTTTAACCTAGTTTTTTGCACGGGTTTTTGGGCCCCCATGTTACTAACAAGATTTTTTTTGTGAAAACCCCTCAACATGTAAACACTGCGGGGCAGCTATGGACTGGAGAAAGAAAAATTTTTTTTTAGAGCAGAAAATTTACAAAAGAACTTTCCAAAAATTTTCATATTTACTTACAACCAAAATCTAAAATAAAGCAGTGTTGCCAGATCTCAGAAGTTTTCATAGGAGATCTACTGTTGACATTATTTGTACAGCAAAGTTGTATAATAATATGTTTATTAAATTTGATGCAACTTTTTCGAAAATTTTTCAATTTGTATTCTATAGCAACCTTTAAGAAATAAAAAACCCACATTTTAACATGCTAAGAATACGTCATTTATTTGTATGGTGTAATCCGAGGCTTAAAGTCCAAATCACATTTTGGAAAAACAGTTGCGGCGTGGCTTTAAAGCTTGTTTGGGCATCACCGAGGCATTTGGTTACTTTTATTTTATATTTGTGTCTGATTTTTTTATTTTTATTGGTACACTTTTGGGCTACATGTAAAAATTGTTTTGAAAACAACTCTCTTAGGTTTCCAACTTTGTGGCATTTTTACTAAATTTATTATCCGTTTTTAAAACTTTATAACAGCCGACGAAGGATTAAAACCAAATACTAAAGTACCGTGGGTGTCGGTTTTCGATGTTTAACCCATTCCTCCCCAGTTCCGTCAACGTTGTCAAAGCACTGAAACATGAAATTTTGCATTTCACGCACCTTTGACAACGCGGTTGCCTACCACTAAATTATTTTAAATAACTACTACCTAAATATGTTTCCCGACTGGGGATTAAACTCGCTGGGCGAGATGAGACTCTGCCCACTGTGCTACCGAGGAGATGCCTTATCCTTCCTCAATCATAAGGCGAATATTTTTT
The DNA here is from genome assembly GCA_019359885.1 of Listronotus oregonensis. Lineage (NCBI taxonomy): Eukaryota > Metazoa > Arthropoda > Insecta > Coleoptera > Curculionidae > Listronotus > Listronotus oregonensis. Next base: position 27,201 of record JAHBCN010008937.1, on the reverse strand, counting down.
GCAGGTAAATTAATTACAGATAAACCAGCGGAATAGGTTATCTTCCTATATTATTGTAGAGTTGCTACATACTAGGAGGTATTTAACATCAAAGAAAGAGTCCTGCTATTCTTTTAGTGCTATTGAAATAATAGTTTAATATAATATGCATCATATACAGGGTGTCCCAAAGGTAGGTCCAAAGTTTGGGATTATGTAATTGGATCAAAATAAGGTAACAACTTTATTTAACTTTTTCTCATGCCCTTCTTTACCGGCTATTAGCTTTAAAGGTAACAATTGAAAATGATTTTTTATTAATAACTTTTGAACGGCTTGTACGATCTGGAATTTTTTTGTTAATTAATTATAGCTAATGTTTCTTCGTTTCCCCGCCCGAACCTAAATCAAATTTTGAAAAACTTCAAAATTTTGCAGTGTTGCCATTTTAACATTTTGACCTTACTGGTAGATTCCCCTGAGTTTTCTATGAAAAAGGTATCTTTATCTTTATTGATTGGACGACGGTTTTCGCGTAAAATCATTTAAAATCATTAAGGTGTATCACGCCTCGATAAGATATACCTGGGGTTTCAATAAGGTGTACTTAAGGACTCCCTATAATCTTATGTCAAAATCTACTACAGAAGTTAATTTTCAGCTAAAAATTATAAAAAAAGGAAAGTGGCCGTCTTGATCTTATTTGAAGATTTATTAGAAAAATATGTTTCGTTGCCTGCAATAAGGAATAACCCAACATTTTGTTTCAAGTTCAAAGAGCATGTCTTGAAATTAAGAAAATGTGTAGCTGTACAGGGTGCTTACTTTGAAGACATACCTTAGTTAAATTTCCATAGCAGTTTTTTTTTTTCTACTAATAATCATAAGTTTCCTTGGCTGTATGGTTTTATTGTTTTTTTTTTTTTTTTTGTTAAAATACATTAGGTTTTTTTTTTTTATTTATAGTTTTTGTAAATGACTTATATTTTTAAAAAAATAAATAAATAAAAACTACTGTACAGATACGCAAATTTTGGTTCACTTTTACTGTTGACTGAGATATCATTCTGGTAACACACGGGATACCGATCACAGGGAAACCGGGAATATCGATCGATGAAAAACTTGGTATAAGAAAAAAATAAAATTAAAAATAAATTAAAATTTTTTTTTTTTAAAATAATACCTAATTTAAAAAAAAAAGAAAAAATTTAAAAAAAAAATATACGGGGTTTTTAAAACATGCGGCACAAATTTAAGGGACTTTTCCCCTGGACTATTCAAGATTATTTTGTCCTTTGATGATTTTTGATAAGGTGCTTTGTTTGAAGATACGGGTCGAAAAAGAATTTCTAAAATAAGAATGTATTACCAAAAACTACAGACATGTAATATTTTTAATCTACAAGAACTGTTGAAGATTAGGTATTAAACAAGAAAATACACGTCAAATAGACAATCAGTCGATCAGTTTCAACATATTCGACACATACAAAATGATCACTTACGAGACATAATTCAAATTGAATCTGCAGCCGTTTGTAGTGATCGGAATATTGTTAAAAGATACCAACGAAATTGCTAGATTTTTCTTACTTGGTACCTAGGTTCAGTTTAGTAGGCTATATTTTTATTTTGGCTATATTAATAATTTAACAATTATCAAAATTGGATGGTTGAAATTTTTTTCACCCCGTATCTTCGAAACAAATCGCCCTATCAAAAATCATCAAAGGACAAAATATCCTTAGAATACTCCTAGGAATGGTCCCTTAAATTTTTGCCGCATGTGTAATAAACATCCTGTGTATTCAGGGAGGAACGTGATTTGAACACAAAGCGTTGGTAGCTTAATGCTTCTTTTTAACTTGGTAAAATAATATACATACATATGTTTTTGAATGAAATAATTAAATTATTTTTTTTTACTAATAAATTGACCATTGCATAAAAATGTTTTAATTTTTTTTCGCGAAAATTGCATGTCAGACGAAAAAAAGGCAAGAAATCAAATTTTCCCTAAAATGGATGAAGATTATAAAAATAGTTTTTATTTTTCAAAAAGAGTTACGAACGCTTTAGAATAACACCGAAGTCACGGTTTTATACGGGTTTGCCATATGAGACGTGACGTATCCCGGGGTTGTTCTTACAGCGGGCCCCATCTCCCCATAATATGTTTTAAAAATATTTAGTCTACGTTCCTGTACGGACGCCACTGGTTAAACTTTAAAAAAATCTCATACATCAAAAAATGGCTGTTGATAGTCAGAGGGTGTGTGCAAAATTTCATAAACATATCTAGGAAGTTATTAAAGTTATGTTGAAGAAACGATTATTTTCTCCTAAGGATTGACACCCTTAAGGATCAGCATCTTATTCTGTAACACCCTGTATAAATATATATATATATATATATATATATATATATATATATATATATATTAATATATATATATATATATATATATATATATATATATATATATATATATATATATATATATATATATATATATATATATATATATTTTTATATATATATATATATTATATAATATATATATATATATATATATATATATATATATATATATATATATATATATATATATATATATACATATATATATATATATATATATATATATATATATATATATATATATATATATATATATATATATATATATATATATATATATATATATATATATATATATATATATATATATATAATAAGGTATTTTAGAGGTCTGATATTAGACATTTTATTCTTTTTTTAAATTTCAGGCGTTAAAAGTCATTTGGTAATATTACGGTGTCAATAAATTACAGTTTGTTATCATCCTTAATTTGTTTTAGCCCTAACTAGATTTTTACTTAATGACTTAATCTTGTAATAGATTTAAAATTAATTTTAAGCTTATGGAAAAATCATTTGTTAACAAAAGCCTGCATTTTCGCTTATGCTATTTTAATAATATTCGGATTACTTTGCATGTCGTCAGGGAATTACTTTATCTTTATCTACTTAAATTTCCAATTTGTAATTCCGGAATATATTAAAATGCAAATTTCTAATTTATATTCGGTAATTAATTTTAATAATATTAGATCGTCTATTAAATATCTTTTATTTTCGGGATTTATGTTTTTTACTATATTTTAGAATCTAACAAATGGATAAAATTAGGAAAGTCGGAAGCATTTTATTATCCCTCTGCTATAATGCCATATTATCTTATCTTATACTTCAGAGAACATCTTAATAAATACTGATTATAAATATACATTTAAAGGTGTTATATATAAAAACCTTACTTAAAAATGGAGATAAGCAGGAACTCATTTGTACGCCTACCTTTTTTTAAATATTTAAAATTATAAGAAATAAGGCAAATTAATAAAAACCTGAAAAAAATACAAAAGTATATGTAACTAATTAAACCTTTATAAACCTCTTACTGTTATTAAATCATTGCATGGGTTAACAGAAACAATAAACTGACTTTGTCGGACAATCTAGAAATCAACGGGAAGGATTTTTTTATTCTTAATACAAATAAAAGCATTTTTCCTTATTTGCTTTGTCATAAAAAGCATTGTATTTCGACACCATAGGATTTTTAATTTTTTTAAAAGTGAGATATCAGACCCACACCAAACATGAGAGTGATTTTTTTTGCGACAATTTTTTCTTTCGGTTCCATCGTGAAATTTCGTTGGAAATACCCCCAAAAAAATTCCCTGAAAGTTTCAGCCCTTAATATTAATATTAAGTACTCGCCCAAAGCGTGTGAACATTTTCCATTTAAAAAACACGTAAACTTTGATCCTTTTTTTTAAATTTCTGTAACAGCAGCATTTTATGTTATCGTCTCGCTCAGAGACGGGATTTTTTGAGAATTGAATGCTCTACAAAAGTGTCCATTGCGGCAAAGTCGCAACCCACACAGGCGAGGTAATACGGGTCACTAAACCTAATTTTTTCATAAAATTCTCGTTTTTCTGTCATTTTCTCATAAATGACAAGAGCTACACAAAAGAAATAAACGACAAAGTTGTTGGAAATTTAATTTCCTATAAAAAAAGGGCCTAATAATCGAATCGCTAAGACCAACAGTTCTTAAGATATTTGGCCTTTAATTAATTTTACTATGAAGTTTTCACAACATGCAACAAACTATAATTTGTGAAAATTGCATAGTTAAATTAATTAAGGGCCAAATAACGAAAACAGAAAAACGAGAACTTATAAAAAAATTAGGTTTAGTGACCCGTACTACCTCGCCGGTGTGAGTTACGCCATGGACACTTTTGTAGAGCATTTAATTTTCAAAAAATCTTGTCTTTGAGTGGGACGGTAACATAAAATGCTGCTGAGTTATAAAAAAATTTAAAAATGATCAAAGTTTACGTGTTTTTTAAGTGGAAAATCTTCACACGCTTCGAGCGAGTACTTAATATTAATATTAAGGGCTGAAACTTTCTGGGATTTTTTTTTGGGGGTATTTTCAACAAAATTTAACGATGGGACCGCAAAAAAAATAGTCGCAAAAAATCACCCTAACCAAACATATCCCAAATGCTTTTGGTCTCAAGAGAAACACTTTGGTAAAGAAAATTGTAATTTTGGAGTTTGCGCAATACGTTGTTTTTTTTTTGTTGGGCTTTCAAAAGCAAATCCTCTATTTGTATTTTTGTCGTATATTTGATGAAATTTTATCGTCAAATCCCAAATTTTGCAAAAAGATCTACATTTTCCTTAAAGTTAGAGGCATCCAAAATATTTGCATAGGAAAATTATTGAGTGAAAATATTTCAACTGGCTATGGTTTAAAAAAAAACTAAATATTTTTGCAAAATTGGGGAGTTTAAAGTTTGACTAAACTCACGATAAAAATACAATTAAGGAATTCGCTTTTAAAACTTAAATTTTTCCGTGTGGGGGGCACCCAAAATAGTCAGTAACACTTTATGTCTTCTAGTTATTACTAACATAGAGCTAAATTAGAGCTGTTTAGAAAAGTGAACTTAATTTCTTTAATCTAAAAATATAGGTATCTAATCAATATTTTTGTTTCAGGTAAGTTTCTTCTTCAGTTTCAAATATTTGGTAAGTTTAGATTGTATTTTAGGTAATTTTGTTAAAGATCGATTACTGACGACGGTGACATAAAATCAGTTATTTCTAGAAATTTAAGACTGTATCCACCAAATCCTTAGCTTAAGTTTGTTTATTTACATAAAGTTTTTTTTTTTTTCGTTGGTTTTTTTTACATTCGGTTACGCGTTACTGTTGTTTTAATTTTTTGTAAAATATTTCAAAATAAAATAAATTAGTTTTATTGATCTTTATGGAGTTTTTTTTCGTTCTTTTACCTTCTTTTTAAATAAAGGTACGTCTGAAATATAATTGAGATAAAATAAAAACCGCTTTGCTAACCAGAATAACCATTGGCAATGTTTGCAGACAAATTTAAAAACTCTTCTAGTCTAAATGGTTAGTTTTTTTGAATTATAAGCTTTATTTCGTTCTTTACCTTTTTTTTTAAAATAAAGGTACGTCTGAAATATAATTGAGTAAAATAAAAGCGCTTTGCTAACCAGAACTAACCATGGCCGACCTTTTAGACAAATTCAAAAACTCTTACTAGTCGGTCATGGTTAGTTCTGGTTAGCATTGTTTTTATTTCGTTCTTTACCTTTTTTTTTAAAATAAAGGTACGTCTGAAATATAATTGAGTAAAAAAAAAAGCCGCTTTGCTAACCAGAACTAACCATGGCCGACCTTTTAGACAAATTCAAAAACTCTTACTAGTCGGTCATGGTTATTTCCCGGGTTTCTTGCTTTTTTTCCCGTTCTTTACCTTCTTTTTAAAATAAAGGTACGTCTGAAATATAATTGGGGTAAAATAAAAAGCCGCTTTGCTAACCAGAACTAACCATGGCCGACCTTTTAGACAAATTCAAAAACTCTTACTAGTCGGTCGGGTTTTTTGGTTCAAATGCTTTTTGGCTATTTCGTTTTTTTACCTTCTTTTTTAAAATAAAGGTACGTCTGAAAATATAATTGAGTAAAATAAAAAGCCGCTTTACAACCAAAACTAACCATGGCCGCCCTTTTTAGACAAATTCAAAAACTCTTACTAGTCGGTCATGGTTAGTTCCTTTGCAAACCTTTTTATTTCGTTTTTTTACCTTCTTTTTTAAAATAAGGAACGCCCTGAAATATAATTGAGTAAAATAAAAAGCCGCTTTGCTAACCAGAACTAACCATGGCCGACCTTTTAGACAAATTCAAAAACTCTTACTAGTCGGTCATGGTTAGTTCTTTCCCAAACAACTTTTTATTTACCCCAATTATATTTCGGGGAAAATGTCAAAAAATTTGATGGCTCAAATTGATTCAATCTGGCAGCACTGTGAACCCCTAAGATTGTTTTCCTAAAATTAAAAAATACCCAATTTTTTTTTGTGCGCACGTAAATTCTAATTCCTAAAAAATAACAGAAGGTGTGTATACCAAAAATTAACCATTTAATAATAAAATAGCAGAAAACCGTTTTGTAAACAATTACCAAAATAAAAATATGTTTATTTCTAGGTTAGTTGTGGTTAGTTGTCGTTAGGTTTCCTTTATATTATTTCTCCTTCCTCCCAAAGTTTTTCAATAAAGAATTGTTAAAAAAATCTAATTCCTTTTTTTCAGATTAAAAAAACGGGGCCCAACATTGTTTTTTGATAATTCTGGCAATTACCAGACCGCTTTAGTTAAGACATACGTGAACAACTTTCTTTTATTTAATAGAAAGAGATAGATACATACTACATGAAAGTATGATAATCCCTTTTGAATAAAGATAAAATTTAATGGATGATCAATCTATTTTAGATTTATTTCTAACCTTTATTTTCTTTTATTTAATTTAAAAAGGTGTTTTTCACGATTTTCTGCGTATTTTTCCAATGGATTTCTGTTTGTGTGTGTCATGTTTTAGTGAATAATTATCAATCTATACGTTTTTACCCCGCCCAGCACCCCTATTCGCTCCAAGGTCCCGTAAAATTTGTTTAATTAAAAATATATTAAAACACATAATTTCTCTTCTCCGGTAGTATATTTGCAATCCCCGAGGACATTAGAATATGACTATATAAAAATTTTTCAAAAAAATCCAAAAACGGGAGAAAACCGTATATGCAATTGTTACCTATTTAATGTTTCTATTTTTTAAATAAAATCTATGATAATGTAAATATTGAAGTAAAAGTTGGTATCTGCGGGTTTTTTGGTATGACGAATTCTAACCTAATCTTAATACGGCTCTTACTTGTAAGGGGTGCCACCTACACGTCTTTTCTCTGTTTTGAACAATCACAACTTTTTGGTACGGCCCTGTATTACATTTTTAAGTAAATTTAATATTTTTTTTGTCATTTTTACGTTAAAAAGGTATACCTGTTAAGAGTTGATATAAGTAACCGTTTTCGAGATATTTGGATTTAAAAAAATTACGATGCATCTGATTTTATTATAGCCAAATTAAAAAAATAAAACAAAATGTATAATTAAACAATATGTATTTTAATTTTTAATAAAATTATTGTTCCTAAATTATGTTAAGCAAAAATAAACAAAGTTTTATAATTTTATTTAAAAAATAGAAAAATTAAATAAAAACTTTAACATCCCGTATTTCGGAAACGAAGGCCTTGCGGACCCATATTTGTATAGACTTTTATGTTTAGTTTTGGACCCTGACTACGTACCAAAAGTAATGACATTTTCCCATGAATCACCCTGTATAATCGTCCGTGTCAATAAAGCTGAAATAACAATAAGACATTATAATAGTCCAGGACATTTAGATCAAAATAGATCGAAATAAAAAATAAATTAAGGCTAGCAGATATCGAGATCCGGTTGTCTGCATTGTGTTTAGAAAGCTCCCAGGAAAAAAGTCTATATGATGTGGTTTTTCGAAATATGCATTCTGGTGCAATAAATGCATTTTGCCATTGCAGCCTTCATGAAAATCAGCCAAAAATCGATACTCGAGGGTTTTCAGAGATGCCGAATTCAATTCTGGCATTAGAATTACCCGGGGGCGCGCGGGGCTGGCTCTGCGAGGAAAGGTAATAAAGGAAGTGAAACATCACAAATTATGAAAATAATACTTTTTTTTAAATAATAAATTGTATTTTTTTTAATATTGAATTATCCATCATAAAGTTCAATTTTTAACTTAAATACTAAACATCTTCCCAAACTCTTCTTCTTCCCCTTCTTTATCTTCTTCCTCGTCATTATCTTTGGCCTGGTTGGAAGTGCAGTTTCCATCGCAATGCTTGCATGCAAGTGAGCACTCTAACCCATTCGTCGGCACCAGCACCTTGTGCCACAGTCGGTTTTACAGGAACAAGAGATACTTCTTAAAATTTCCTCGGGTCCGGCACCCTGGGTCATGGTGACAAGACTGAGCTCTCCATCCTCCAATTCCTACACCCATTCCAACGGAATTAAGGTCTCTCTATTCTAATATTTTTTCTCATTAGTCGATACAGAAAATTTCTGTTTGCGCTGGTCCCCACAATAACAATACTCGTCTCTCTTGATAGCTTTGGCGCCTTTTTCAAATCCAGTTTCGAGGCAGAAAAGATTTTCAAAGCAATTGTTTTAATAATATGTGTAATATAATTTAATATTAAATAAGAATTTTTTAATTTTCTACCCCTGGGTAATTCTAATGTCAGAATTGAATCCTTAAAAATTTTCGAGTAACGATTTTTGGCTGATTTTCGTGGGCTCTGCAATTCCCCCTTCCCAAATCACCCCCGGACACTCCAGCATAGCGACCCCCCGAGCGCATCTGGGTAATTCTAATGCCAGGATTGAATTCGGCATCCCCAAAAACCCCCAAGTTACGATTATCGGCTGATTTTTATGAACGCTGCAATTTCCCCCAATCTCCCCCGCAGAGCCAGCCCCGAGACCTCCGGGTAATTCTAATACCAGATTTAAATTCGGCATTCCCGAAAACCCTTGAGTAACGATTTTCAAGCGAATTTTCCGAGTTTCTAGTCGTTCTTAAAATATTACAAGTTAGGCAATTGCAAAATGCATTTATTGCACCAGAATGCATTTTTCGAAAAATGGCCACCATACCAAATAGACTTTTTTCCTGGGAGCTTTCTGAACACAATGCAGAAAACCGCATCACGATATCTGCTGGCCTTAAAAATTTCCGATTTATTTCCTAACTTCACCGAACTATAAATAACAATTTCTTTAAAAACATAAAAGCATCTGAAATAATATATTGTGCAACAAGTTTTAAAAACATTTTTCTCATAATTGGGACATTTTAGTGCACAATGCACAAGCAGTAGGCGAGTGCCTTAAGTCACATGAGTGTGAAAAATGCGTTTGAAACAAGTTGTAAACTATACTTTTTCTAAGACTGCACTATTTTATTAATTTTGCTTACTATTAAAGTAAATTGTTTTCACTTCTTTAAGGGCGGGGTAAGGTTAATTCGTAAAAAAAGAGGCACATTTTTGCGAATTTTTTGGACGACACAGTTAAAATCTATTTATTAAAACTAGTGCTATTAGATCTCTCTCAAATTTTTACACAATGTTCTTAAAAGGTTCTTCTTCAAAAAATCAAATTTAAAAACATGCAAAAAGTTTATAAACTTTATTATTTCGTTACAATTAATTATTTTTCTATTTTCATCAGAACAACCTTCTGGAAATATATACAGGGTGTCCCAGAATATGTGGGCAATTTCTCGGAATCTAATAGAAAACCCAGAAATATTATGACAAGTTTCTATAAACTTTTTTCCTACGAGCCTTTCCTACGGAGATACAGGTACAAAACGGATGACCCAGGAAATCTTTTAAAATATCAGGCGTAATTTAATATTTTTTTTTATATGATGGTTACTAGATAAGTCTTCTTAAAATTATTTAGTTTGCCAGCGAAGGACTAGCTCTGACACAATAATAGCAATTGTTTTAACAATCTGTATGATAAAGGCTCAACAATATTATTTTTGGATGGCTTTAACCTTAAACGAAAAAAAAAAGGTATTCTTCATTGACATCGATAAAATCAACTGTTTACCAGAAATAAAATATCATGTTTGGTAATTTTTTTTTACCTTATACAGGGTAATTGTACGTCAATATTTACGGAGGCAATTTTTGGGTCCATTTTAAGGAGAAACTTCATATGAACGTGTCACGGTTAGTTTTTATTTCTACGTTTGTTTTTAATAATCTAGTTTGTTTACCTTAATGCAGGTCGGTTTTCATTTTTTTTTGCAGTTTATTTTTGGCAAAAGGCTCCAAATTTGATTGTAATTGCCGGGTTACTTCTGTTTTTCTATCGCCTTTGGTATCCTACCTTATGCTTTACGTTGCTTTTACCCCTCGTAGTATTATGTACTAAATGTTATTTGGGCAGCGTGGGTAGGCAACTCAAAATTTGTAACGATGTTGCCAATTTAGCGGCGAGAAAATTCCTAGAATTAGCAGCATTGTGCGTGCGCCCACTGTTGCTTTTTGAGAAGGACAAAGGGCCAACGGCCATGTTTTACCACTTTCACGTCATTCTTCAAGCTGTGAACTAGGAAAATTTGCAGCTTCTGGTATTCAAGCCATCTTTATAGGATTTGTGCTGCAAATTTCCCAAAATCTTTCCCGATTTAAGTTACCTTTGGTTTTGCGGGATTTTGTTGGTTTGCGTTGCCTTTTTGGCTGTTTCGGGAAAGACATCTGCATTGCAGGACTTGCAGTTCGACGCCGCAGGGATCACGTGTTAGTGGAAAATACCCCTTAACATCTTGGGTAAGTTCTTCTAGACTTATTCTAACTGAGTATTTTCCGTATAAAACGGTACATTAATAGATTTATTTGGGTTTTCTTAAGACGCGCTGGTGGTTCAGGGGATTATCATTATTTTTTTTATATATTACGTCATGCGTTGGGCAAGTCGAATTTCAGTAAGAATTAATTATTAATTACCCTAATTACACCAATTTAAGGGGTTTGTTGTGGCCAATTTATTGCGAAAATCGCAGTTTTATTGAATTATTCTTTTTTGTTGTTTTTTTTTACATTTACGTTAATTGGCTACTCTAATTAGCGTTAAAGTTTTAATAAATCGCCGTTAGATGGCGCTTGTGTATAGATTCTTTGTCTCTTTTAGTATTAATTAATTTTCTGGGGTTAAATTACCTTCTTTTGGTAATAAATTTTAATTAATTTTAAGTTTTCTTGTCATATTTTTTTCTTTTTGAGACTTTTCTTCAGGGTATAAGTATCTGGGTGACTGTTCGAGACCTATTTATTATTTAAATTGTCAATTTAGTAGGCCGGAGAGGCTTTTGTTATACTTAACAAAAATTAGTTATTTATTTTTTTTTACCTTATTTAATTATCATTTATCAATGATATTTAAGTTATTTTTATTTTGTTGTTATCTTCTAATTCTACAAGATAGAGTGTTTTTTTAAGACAAAAAAAAGCAAACAAGTAAATATATCGTGATTGAACTATTTAAATTATCAGTCAAAAACCTACTTATTATTTGTTTTGCCAAGTAAAAATAAAGATCAATAAATATGTTTTGGGCTTTTACCTACGATTAAATACAATCGTATGGATATATTACCTTTTATTTTACACTAGTTAGGTGATTGTTACTTAACTTTTGGTAGCTAGGGAATATGTTCTTTTTTTTTTGGTGCCAATGGAATAGGGCATAATTTTTTTTGTAAACTAGTGTTTGTGTAACTCTTAGTTTTCAATAATTCATTTAATAGTAAATTTCAAATTTCTTTTATATAAAACAAAAAAACCATACACTTTCAATTGGGCACCTCCTAGCTGCGCGCGCCCAACGAAAAATGAGAAGTACCACTTCGTTACTGGGTTCTGACAGTGCAAGTCGTTAATCTTAAAGTCTCCAAATTTCGCAATTATTTTCGCTAATTTAATTTCGCACATGTAAGACTTTTTAAATCATAAAATTATAGTGCCGTTGTTGGACTCGATGGTGACAATATACAGGGATCCCTGAAGCTGAAAGAGACATTCCTGAGCTGAAAGACTACAAATCTAGGTAAGGTGCCGCCATTACTTTTTGACTGATGTATGGTTCGCTTTATTTCTGATTTAAATTAATATTAATAACACGTGTACAGTCCCGTGTTATCGAAGGAAACTAATAGATTCAAATTTCTTTAAATTCACAAACATTTTTGATCCTTCTACCGGATTTTACTAATAAAAATTTAAAAATAATTTTCAAAATTAAATTTATTTTTCCAAAAATTATTCGCCATATTTAAATTCCAATTCCTGCTGCTAGCCGTTATAAACAGTGATCGATACGACTCAGTAGATTCATGCGCCGTCATTCTATCGCGATCGATTTTCTCATAAGCCAATAAACGGTCACATGAAGTTTTGCTGATTTTGACCGGTACTGTCTAAAATTATAGTTGTTTACATTTTCAGTTTAATTTTGAAAATATTTTCTGTAATATTAAAATAAAATCGTTATTTCTTTTCTTACAGTCGCACAATAAATGGTGTTTCTTGTTTACTTTATTGGTTTACAGGCGTGATATAAGTTTGCTTCAAATTAAAAAGTGAAAAAGCAAACAAAAATTATTGCTATTTTTAAGTGAATATTCACAAAAACGAAATCCCTTTAACTTGAAGTTGTTTACATTTTGCGGATAACAGGTAGTCAAATTCTGTTTATTTTTAAAGTTAAACTTTTTCAATAATTTAGAAATAAAAACAATATCATTGATTTAATAATAAATAATAATAATTAAATAATAAAATTAATAATTATATATTTCTCATCAATAACTAATTAATATTTTTTAAATTACATATTTTAATTAAATAAAGTTTTACAAAATATAATTTTTTCTCAAGTATTTTAAAAATGAGTGATATTAAAGCATTGTCGCAAAAAGAAAAGTTTTTGTAAATCGAATTTCAGAAGCTATGTAGCAGCTTCAAAAGCTAAAGCCGATCCAAGTCAAAGTTGTTTATTTCAGTCAAAGTTTGAAAGATTAGATGAATTTTATGATGATTTTAAAAGCATTCACAATGATATAATAGGACTTGTCGAATCAGATGAAGATTTTTCCACTCATGATGCTATTAGAAAAGACACTGATGAATTTTATTTTCAAACAAAGAAAATATTTTTTGAACTTTTTCCCAATTCTAATAATCATACTAATTTTGTTTCAATTCAAAATAATAGCCAACCTGATGTTAAGTTACCTAAGTTGACAATTCCTTGTTTTGATGGTACTTTAAAAAATTGGCCTACTTTTTGTGATATGTAACTTAGCAAAAATTCAAAAATTTCAATACTTAATATCATATCTGAAAAATGAGCCACTTAATTTAATTAAATCTATTCCTACAACAGAATCTAATTATGACATAGCCTTTCAAACTTTAACAGATCGTTATCAAAATAAAAGAATTTTAGCCTCAACATATTGGAACGCGTTAAATAGCGCACCATTTTTAAAGATAAATATTGCTAAGGATTTACGTAACCTTTTAGATACTTTTAAGGAAAATGTTGCTGCATTAAAAGTTTTAAATTTTCCGACAGATCAATGGTGCTTTGTTCTTTTTAATATGCTGCTTCAAAGGTTAGACTCGGCCACAAGAACAGCATTTGAGATAGAGCATAGCAAGATTGAGCTTCCAACATACCAAAATCTGACTGATTTTCTTGAAAATCAATGCAGAGCATTAGAATCTGTTCAAAATATACCATCACAAAAGTCATATCAAAAATAATTTTCCAATAATCAACATAATTGTAAAAGTCAAAATTTCTCCTCACATTCTAACTCAAAAATCACGCTTCCCATAATTTTATGGCAAATACTTCTAGTAACTCGATTAATCCAACCTTTTCAGCCAATTTTTCAAATAACTCTAGTTCTAACCTAAATGACCAATCTTTATTTGCAAATGCTTCAAATTCAGCTCGAAGTCACCCAGCTCACTCTAATAATAATAAAAATATATATTCAAGAAATACTTCTGTCCCTGTAAACAATTCGTCTCCCTATAAATGCCGATTATGTAATCAAACTAGCCATAATTTGTCGCAATGTTCTCTATTTTTAACTAAACTCCTTCTGAGCGTTTTGCATATGTAAAGCAAAACAATGCTTGTGTAAATTGTCTCCGCTTATCTCACAAACTTAAAAATTGTCCTTCAACATTCAATTGCCGTATCTGTAGCTTACGTCATCACACCTTGTTGCATCTTCAACAAAATATCGAATTATCTAGAACAAATACTCAAAATAATAATGTTTCGCAAAATAATCAACCCGTTTCTCAAAACACTAATTGCACTTCTGTATCTGAAAATCAAATTGTAAACTGTGGATGTACTGCCTCTTCTTCTGTAACTCCTCAAAGCACAGTGCTTCTTTCTACTACTAAAGTCCAAATTCTCGATTCTAGAGGCAATTTTCAAGTAATTCGTGTAGTACTCGATTCAGCCAGTCAAGCAAACTTTATCACTCAAGCTTGTTTAAACCGGTTAGGACTTACCAGAAAAACAATGGAATGTGCCCATAATCGGTGTAAATAAGTCATCATCTACCACTAATGGTATATCTAATTGCACAATAAGACCTGTTGGAAAAACAGATCCTACTTTTAATTTTGATGCACTTGTTTTACAAAAACTATGCTCAGACATGCCATCAATTAAAATTAACAGTGCTGGCTGGAATCATATTTCCAATTTAAAACTTGCTGATGAACATTTTCATACTCCTGCACCGGTTGATATGCTTCTAGGTGCTGATCTTTATTCTCAAATTCTTAGGTCAGGTCGAATACCTGGAGAGCCAGGGCAACCGACTGCTATAGAAACTGTTTTTGGTTGGGTGCTTTTAGGAAAAAATGACAATAAAATAGCTCCATTTTCTCCAATAAATTCATATTTTACCTCCTTTGAATCAACACTTAACCAAAATATTTGCAAATTTTGGGAGCTAGAATCTTGCCTTCTAAATTGCATCTCTCACCTGATGATAAGAAGTGTGAAAATATATTTCAAAATACTGTAACTCGAAATAATTCTGGTCGTTTTATTGTTTCTGCTCCCTTTTCGCCACACCGAGCCTGATCTCGGAGATACATACTCTTTAGCATACAGATGCTTTCACTCCCTAGAATCTCGTCTACTTAAAAACCCTACATTATACTCTAATTACTCAGATTTTATGAAAGAATATCTCAAAAATGGTCATATGAGTCCCATTTCGCCTGATGAGTCTAAAAATTTGTCAATTATCTTCCCCACCACTGCGTGGTCAGACCCGATAAATCAACTACCAAGGTACGCGTAGTTTTTAATGCCTCTTGTAAAGGATCCAAAGGTTTAAGTCTAAATGATATTTCTTTACCTGGTCCAAAACTTCAACCAGACATAAACACTATTCTTCTTAAATTTCGCTTTCATCCCATCGTATTTTTGGCCGATATAAAACAAATGTATCTTCAAATACTTCTAACTCCAAATCATAGAGATTACCAAAGAATTTTATGGCGTTTCAATCCCAGAGAACCACTTCAGGAGTATCGTTTGAATACAGTTACCTTCGGTGTAACTTCAAGCCCTTTTCTTGCAATACGTACAATTCAACACTTAGCTTCAATGGAGAGTAAAAATTATCCTGAGGCCTGCCAAATTCTTCTTAATGACATATTTGTTGACGATATCTGCGCAGGCGCTCCTTCTCTAGACGTTGCCTTATCCTTACAAAAGGATCTTATTACAATTTTAAAATCTGCAGGTTTCGAGCTCAGAAAATGGGCCAGTAACCATCCGAAACTTCTATCATCTTTTTCGCAAGATGAATGTCAAATACCTATCTCATTTGATAAGGAAGAACCTTTATCTATTAAGGTTCTGGGCCTACAGTGGGATCCTGCTTCTGACTATATGTTTTATGTTTGTCATCCCTCAGATAAACCATGTACAAAACGAAATATTTTATCTGATATCGCCCGAATATTCGATCCCTTAGGTTTTTTATCACCAGTATCTTTTCTTGCTAAACATTGGGACGACCAACCTGAGCAACATATTATTGATATCTGGTCGCAATTTAAAAATGAACTGCCCTCTTTATCACAAATTAAATTTCCAAGATATATATTTCCTAATAAAATTACCCGGTGCGAATTACATGGCTTTTCGGATGCCTCAGAGAGTGGCTACGCAGCCGCGGTATACGCTCGCATTGAGCTAGTAACTAATGAAACCAAAACTGCCCTAATTATAGCTAAATCACGAGTTTCGCCACTTAAATCTCAAAGTATTCCAAGGTTGGAACTTTTAGGAGCCACCCTTCTCGCTAATCTTCTTGATTTTGTTATAAAAACATATTCTCCTCTTATTAGTATTGACCAAGTTTTCGCTTATTCTGATTCACAAGTAGTATTAGCCTGGATCTCTAGTTCGCCCCATCGCTGGAAAAGTTTTGTGGCCAACAGAGTCAGCCATATTCAAGAAACTATTCCAAATGTTTCATGGCATCATGTTACCTCACAAGACAATCCTGCAGACTGTGCAAGTCGCGGATTAACCCCAGCACAACTATTAAATCATCCCCTCTGGTTTAGCGGCCCATCGTGGCTAACTTTAGCTCGTTCAGAGCGGAAAATTGACCAGTTTTTACCACAAGATTTGGAATTATCCTATATCGATCAAGAGAAAAACCTCAAGAGAAACAAATAGTCTTATCAACTCTAATTGAAAATACTTTTATCGATACCTTACTTAATATTTCTTCATTGCCTAAGATTCAAAAAATTATTTCCTATTGTTCTAGGTTTATTCACAACTGTCGCAATACAAATTCAAAGCTTTCTGGACCAATATCCTCAATTGAATTACAAAAATCATTAAATATTTTAGTCTTAAGAACTCAAGAAGTTCAATTTTCTAATTTAATTATCCAATTAAAAATAATGAGCTTTTACCTAAACCTTTTCGTAAACTCTCACCTTTTCTTGACAAGCATGGTCTTGTCAGAGTGGGCGGCCGTTTAAGGCATGCTAATATTTCTTTCGAAGCTCTATTAAATTCTCGACCAATCTGTGCTCAAAGCTCCGATCCAAACGATCTCTCGCCACTTACCCCCGGGCATTTCCTTACAATGGAACCCCTTGCTTCTTGTCCCGATTCAGATTTATCTACTCTACAATTAAATACGCTTTCTCGTTGGCAATTGATTCAGCGAATGAATTCAGATTTTTGGAAACGTTGGAAGCACGAGTACCTCAATACATTGCAACAGCGTTCTAAATGGTTACATCCTTCAACGAAAGTAGAATTAAATACATTGGTCCTTATTAAAAATGAAACTAAACCTCCGTTACATTGGTCCCTAGGCCGTATCGTAGAATTACATCCTGGTCCAGACGGGCATGTACGAGTGGTAACAGTAAAGACACAACAAGGATTATTAAAACGTCCTGTTGTCAAATTATGTCCTTTACCAGTAAATTAAACAAGTACCAATATTTTGTGACGTCTTTTTTATGTCGTGGGTAATGTAATATTTAAAAATGTATTCTCTTATTATTTTTTATTTTTTTTCTTACTTAATCAAACTGATTACATATTTTTTGCCTATTATTATTTTGTTTTATTTATTTTTGCGGGTTATAAACGTTCGTTTTAGTAAGGAACCGTTTTTTTTGTTCAAAAAAAATTTTTTTTCTAGTGCGCGCCCCAACGAAAAAAGAGAAGTACCACTTCGTTACTGGGTTCTGACAGTGAGTCGTTAATCTTAAAGTCTCCAAATTTCGCAATTATTTTCGCTAATTTAATTTCGCACATGTAAGACTTTTTAAATCATAAAATTATAGTGCCGTTGTTGGACTCGATGGTGACAAAATACAGGGATCCCTGAAGCTGAAAGAGACATTCCTGAGCTGAAAGACTACAAATCTAGGTAAGGTGCCGCCATTACTTTTTTGACTGATGTATGGTTCGCTTTATTTCTGATTTAAATTAATATTAATAACACGTTTACAGTCCCGTGTTATCGAAGGAAACTAATAGATTCAAATTTCTCTTTAAATTCACAAACAACTAGTTTACTAAAACAGTTTTATTTTTTTTTTGTTATCTTGATTTAATGGGATTGTTTATTGTTTTATAATTAATTAACGTTGCTTACTTAATAAGTAATTATTTTTTTTTGTTTACTGAAAGGTCTCGAACCAAGCACCAGATTTTAAAGTTTCCTTTTATTGACTTTTTTTAATGAAACACATACAGTATGGGATTTGAGGGAATTTTCTTGGATTTTTTTTTAAGTCGCTTAATTATCTTACGTTTTATTGGGTTTTAATTAGTATTGAATTTTGTAGGGTTCTTCGGACGGGCCATTTTTCTGCTGGGCCATTAATTAATTTTGAAACGGTTTTCGTTTTGGTTTGGAGGGGCCATCAATTTGGTAGAAGTTTTCTTGGGACGGGTCAGAGATAGTGACCAACTGTTAATGTGTTGTTTGTAGTTTTGGACACCATCCCTCTTTACGGTGTAGTGGCTGGCACACCTGCCATCACTTGGATTCAACAAAACAGGCAACATTAAAATTAATTTACTAACAATTTTTTTTAACACTTTTCAAGAAACAATTTAGGACTCTAGCTTTTAAATTTTTACCATATTGTTATAAATTATTTGCGGCCCTTTCTTTTATTTTTATTGTAATTTTTTTTTTTGGTAAATCTTAATTTTCTTATTGGTATTCAAATGGTGCACCTGGTCATTAAATTATTGTTAATTAAATAAGCGGTATATATATATTTTTATATTTTATATATTTTCTTTGAAATTGTAGACTTATATCTTTAATTTTTATTCTTTTCATCAGTATAGAAAATTTAACAGTTATTAAGCGCATTCACCATTTCATTTTTATTATATATATATATATATATATATATATATATATATATATATATATATATATATATATATATATATATATATATATATATATATTTTTGTAAACTTTTAAATTATAAATTTAAATTTTGTAATTTCATAACCTAGCCATTTTATTTTGATTATTTTTTTTTGTGTAAACTTTAAATTACAAATTTATAATAAATTATTTTAACTATTTGTTTTAGATATAGTGTTTTATTTGGCTCGCTTAGTGCCTCCTTTTTCTAATGTTAAGATTGTTTAGTAAAATTTTTCTTATCTTTGAGTGGTAGTAAAGTTGAACGAGAGTTCCCAATTAAATCTTGGAAGGTCTCTGCTAGGCCTGGCACCAAAAGCAGTGGCGCCCAGTTTAACCCACCCTACTCTCCGGCAAATGAGTTAGGGCATTTTTGCACGCCCTCTCTGCTACTCACCTTCAGCTTTGCTGTACCTTAGCTATTTAATTGTTATTAATTTTATTTAAAAAAAATAAATAAAAAAAACAATATTTTTTTTTAAAGGCTGCCAACGGCCAAATAAAAGTTGGAAAAGTGTTTTTAGGCTAGGACACTTGGGCTAAAGCAACTGCGTGACAAGATATTGACTTCCTGTATTTTGGAAATGCAGGTATTTATTGTCTGTAATTATGTTACTAAAAATTAATACAAAATTATTTTCTTAGAAAATTGTTAATTTTATAACGAATTTCTTGTTTTAGTTAAAAATATTTTCGTAAGTATTCCTTGGGTATTAATAACTCAGTAAACGAAGGTGTGGACCTGAATCCCTGCATCTCGAGCTCTAAGCTACGTACACCTCCAAGCGGACAGACAAATTTTGAAATTACTTACGTAAAAATGCATTTTTTTTTTGTAATTCAAATGAAAGAAGGAACCTGTAGCTTTAATACCGTGTGACTGTTTCCTTTTTTTTTTGTTTCTCTAGGATATTGAAAACTTGGGCCAAAGTTAGTTTTTGCTCGATTTTGACACTCCTATCAATCTGTTCATATTTTTTTTATAAAGATTAATTTCACCGAATTATTTTGGATAATGGGGCTTTAAAAGGTGTTAAATACATTCCTAAAGATTCGATAAATATTTTTTGTATATTTTTATAAACAACACAACGTGTCTAAAGGTGGTTTTTTGGAGTTCCGAAGTTTTCGAAAATGCTCGGGTCTATCGGAAATTAATAGAGAATCAAGGACCATATCGGCTTTCAATGCACATCATTCAAAAGCTTAGATTGTCCCTTTCTACTGATTGCAATCCCGCAGCTCATATAATCCCGGGCGAGATCCCGCATCTTTAAAATTATGTTATAAAATCAAATTAAAACAACAGATTTTTGTGTAAAAATTAACCTTTAGTAGACATTTCTTACATTAACCAACATAAATTATTTCTTCTCTGTTAATTAAGTATAAGTAATTAGTAATCTGTTTTCTTAGATTCATCTTTAAATGTTTGGCATAGTTTAATAGTTTTGATAATTTTTGCAGCTAATAAACTCTTCATTTTCGTCTAAACACGAATATCGTAAGTGTGATATTTCAGTAGATATATATATATATATAAAACGGATTTCCGGGCTCTTGAGGGCCATTATGATATTCTCAGAGGTCAAAGTACACATTAATACCGGCAAATTAAAAAAGTGACTGCCTCACCTGATCTTCAGGTTTGAGGTTTTTCCGGATTTCATTAACTGGATTATATACAGAAACAAAAGTACACGAGATGACTATTTCAATGTTTTTTAATACAAAGAAATCCACAAATATGGCCCTGTATATCTTTGAATAATCCTGTACCATTATTTTTTCTTCGTACAACTACGTATGATCCAATTTCCATAGTAAACTTTATATTTGGATGTTCGTTGTTTAGATGCTTCAGGGTTAATATATATGATAATTTCGCCCACGGCCATAAAATCCCCTTTAACATCAATGCATCAATGGGAACCAATATTTTCATAAAGGCATTTGGAGAAAATGCTTTACAGACGAATCCTTTAAAATTAAAGTTTTGGGCGAGATATGTCAATTGATATTGTATGATGAAATATTCTTAGGAAGGTGAAAATTAAACGGTTTTTACGGAGTAAAAAAAAATTAATAGCTAAAAGTAAACTATAAATTAAACTAGTAGTTTTATTGGCCAGGTATTTTAAATTAAAACAAAAATAAGATTAAAATGGTGTTTTTTTTGAGTAGTTGATGCAATCTTTAGTAGAGTTTATATCATAACAAACCTAAAAGGCCTACCAAGATTAGACAGACAACATAAACAAAATTGAATATTACTAACATATATTCGGATTAAACTGTACAGATTAGAGCTATCAGCTCACTATATGGCAAAAAAGTCTTATGCAATTAGTAATTTTAAATTTATGGTGTATTTATAATGAATGAAATAGTGTTAGTTTATCAAATATCTATATTTTATATATATATATAATATATATATATATATATATATATATATATATATATATATATATATATATACATACATACATACATACATACAGGGTCCCAGAATATGTGGGCAATCTCTCGAAATCTCATAGAAAACCTAAAAATATTATGACAAGTTCCCATAAGCTTTTTTCCTATGATCCTCGCCTACGGAGATGCAGGTACAGGGTCTTTGATTATATTTACGTGGCTTCTGGAGTCTTTATTTTTAAAGACAGAAAAAAATGTTTTATATAAAAGTTGTAGTTTTTTTCCATATTATCTTTTGAAATTATCAGTAAAAAAATATCGCAATAAAAAAATGGAAAAATATAGGCAACTTCAACTTTTTTAAAGGGAACACCCTGTATATTATGCGCTACAATAAAAAATCTTTTTTTCCGATTTTAAATATATATACTTGGATGATATTTGGATGAACCCTTTTTGAGATATTTAAGCCTAAAATATAAATAAATTGAAAAAAAATCATATTAGTATCAAAAAACAATAAAATTGTTTAAATAAATTTGACGTATTAATATTGTAAAAAGTTGAAAATTATCATTTTAACTATTAAAAGTAATTTGTATTGCTTTTTTGTCGATGGGCTGTTCAAAAGAACAAAAAATCTCTATTATGCGTCTGTTTTATGGTAACAATAATAATGTAACGACAGTGCAAAGGAAATATTACTTATTATATCCTTAACAACGGGTACCATCTATAAGTACTATTAAATACAGAGTAAGAAAGTTTATAGAACGAAAAAGCTTTAAAATGAAGAAAAGGACTGCAGCACGACATGAAAACAAGGTTTTGGATATCCCCGTTTTTTCAGGATAATTATTATACTTTTTCTATTGAACTTGCACTAACTACTTTTAATAATTTTAGAAAATCCTGAAATATCAATCTCGGATGCGGCACTGTACTTAATAAAACAGATTATAAAATTTATTTAACCTTAAAATTTTACCTTATAAATTTATGTCCGTTCAGAACCTTCCTGAACAAAGCATGCAGGACCGACCTAAGTATGCATTGAGAATAGCTAGGTTTATGCAGCAGGATCCAAAGTTTTTTAATAACACTCTATTCACCGACAAGTCTTCCTTCACTTTAGCAGGAATGTTTAATCACAAAAATAAACATTATTGGTCCAGAGAAAACCCTCACCAAATTCAGCAACATAACAATTCTATTGTTTCCATGGCTTTCTTGATACTAATATGAAACTTTTTTGAAATTTATTAATAATTTAACTTAAAATATCTCAAAAATGGTTCATCCAAATATCATCAATGTATATATATTTGAAATCAGAAAAAAAAATATCTTTCGTTCTAGTGCATAATACACAGGGCGTTCCATTTAAAAAAGTTGAAGTTGCCTATATTTTTCAATTTTTTTATTGCGATATTTTTTTACTGATAATTTCAAAAGATAATATGGAAAAAAACCTACAATTTTTATAAAAAACATTTTTTTCTGTCTTCAAAAATAAAGGCTCCAGAAGCCACGTAAATATAATCAAAGACCCTGTACATAACGGATGCTCCTGGAAATCGTTTTTGTTTAAATAACTTTTAAAAAACTAGGCGTAATTTAATATTTTTTTCATATGATGGTTACTAGATTAGATAAGTCTTCTTAAAATAAACCCATTAAATCATATTTGGCTTTTTTAGTTTGCCAGGGACGGACTAGCTCTGACACAATAATAGCAATTTTTTAACATCTTGTATGATAAAGGCTCTGTAATTTTATTTTTGAAAAGCTTTAACTTTGAACTAAAAAAAAAAGGTATTCTCAATTGACATCGATAAAATTATATATGTATAGTTTTTTACATTATACCGGGCGTTTTCTAATTGTATGTCAATATTTAGGAAATCAATTTTTGGGTCCATTTTAAAAAGAAAACTTCATATGAACATATGTCCTAAACGTCTTAACTTTTGAGATACAGGGAGGTAAAATTTTCAAAAATTAATAATTTATTATTAATATCAGTAAATATACGATGTATTAAGAAGCATCTTTTAGTACACCACATTTTTTTTATTTCCACCAGTGGCGTTCGTACCGAATTTGACCTGCCTATTTTGGCAAATAAAAAAAATGTGGTACACTAAAAAATGCTTCTTGATACATAGTACAGGTATGCCAAATTTCATTAAAATATCTAAAGTGGTATTACAGATATTAATAACAAATGATTTATTTTTAAAAATTTTACCACTTAAAAGTTAAGACGTTTAAGAGATACGTTTGTCACGCAGTTGCTTTAGCCCAAGTGTCCTAGCCTAAAAACACTTTTCCAACTTTTATTTGGCCGTTGGCAGCCTTAAAAAAAATTATTTTTTTTTATTTTTTTTTTAAATAAAATTAATAACAATTAAATAGCTCAGGTACAGTAAAGCTGAAGGTGAGTAGCAGAGAGAGCGTGCAAAAATGCCCTAACTCATTTGCCGGAGAGTATGGGGGGTTAAACTGGGCGCCACTGCTTTTGGTGCCAGGCCTAGCAGAGATCTTCCAAGATTTAATTGGGAACTCTCGTTCAACTTTACTACCACTCAAAGATAAGAAAAATTTTACTAAACAATCTTAACATTAGAAAAAGGAGACACTAGGCGAGCCAAATAAAACACTATATCTAAAACAAATAGTTAATATAATTTATTATAAATTTGTAATTTAAAGTTTACACAAAAAAAAAATAATCAAAATAAAATGGTGAATGTGCTAGGTTATGAAATTACAAAATTTAAATTTATAATTTAAAAGTTTACAAATATATATATATATATATATATATATATATATATATATATATATATATATATATATATATATATATATATATATATATATATATATATATATATATATATATATATATATATATATATATATATATATATATATATATATCTAATAAAAATAAAATGGTGAATGCGCTTAATAACTGTTAAATTTTCTATACTGATGAAAAGAATAAAAATTAAAGATATAAGTCTACAATTTCAAAGAAGATATATAAAATATAAAAATATATATATATATATATATATATATATATATATATATATATATATATATATATATATATATATATATATATATATATATATATATATATATATATATATATATATACAGTGTGTCGCATTTAAGATGAATACACCCTCATATTGTCGCTATTTTAAGAGTTGAGGATTTGCATTTTTGCACAGTTATACAGACTCAGAAACAGCATTTTTGTATGTACTCAATTTAAATGTAAAGTGGAAACCCAGCCTGCTATGATCGTACAAACAAGACAAAGTGTCAATATTTTGCTTCGCGTTAGAGATACTAAAAATTTATTAGGAAAAGTTGTTTAGAATTAAATTTTGACCCCTAATTCCGAGTTTCGTGAAAAAATCGAATTTTTACTTTTTCAGCTTTTTTGTGTTAATTCTACCCGTATTAGTACCATGGTAACAGAACATGTATTTATCTGAAACGTCAACGTGACAAAACGTTGTTTATTTTTAGTAGAGTCAGTCAGTGATCATAATGCGTTTGAATTTACAAGGAAAAATTGAAATAATCCGATTATTTGGAGATTTTCATCGAAGTAGCAGAGAAGTTACTGCAGAGTTTAACCTAAGACATCCCCAACGAGACCCTATCAGCCATACAACTGCAGCCGACGTATTTGCTCGTTTCAATGCAACTGGTAGTGTTGTTAGAATAGTCCAACCTCGTCGAATACGCCAGCACCCTGAAGATAATAATATTTTGGCAACAAATCGAGTAAATCCATACTCGAGTCTTAGAAATAAAGCATCCGAAATGAATACCACTAAGGATAAAATTAGGCGATGTTTCATTCGTCACAAAATCAAGCCTTTCAAACCAAAGTTCCTACATACTTTGAGGGAAGGTGACCATGCTAAAAGATTAGACTATTGTTACTGGGCCCAAGGTAATTTTTTAAATGACCGGAATTTTTTAAAAAAGATTATGTTTACTGATGAAGCTACATTTACCACTAACGAGTGGTATCTTCTCAAAACAGTAGATGCTGGGCTTCCGAAAATCCGCATTGGGTTATAAATTGCAAAGATCAATATTCACAGAAGGTGAATGTATGGTGTGGAATATTAGAGAGCGAATAATTGGTCCTTTTTCTTCAATAACTCATTAAATGCCAACCGTTTCATAAATTTCTTAAACGGGGAATTTTGGGATGCAATTGAAGATCTTCCCTTGATGTTAGACAGGATATGTATTTGCAGTTAGATGGTGCATCAATCCACAATTCCAGAATTGTTCGGCAATGGTTGAATGAACATTTTCCTTTACGTTGGATAGGAAGAAACAGTCCTTTTGTTCTATGGCCCCCGAGGTCCCCAGATGTCACACCCCTGGATTTTTATTTTTGGGGAATGGTTAAACAAAAAGTTTACAAATCGAGGCCCGGAACTCGAGATGAACTTTGTGATAGAATAAGACAAGTCTGTCGTGAAATACGCGTGCCCGAACTGAGAAAGGTAGCAAATCACAATCGTAAAAGAATTGAGAAATGTATCCGAATGGATGGACGATTAGTAGAGAGAGACAACATTCGATAATTACAATTAGTATTTGTTCAATAAAATATTTAGTATTATTATTTTAAACTTTTATTTCGAATTAACACAAAAAAGCTGAAAAAAGTAAAAATTCGATTTTTTTCACGAAACTCGGAATTAGGGGTCAAAATTTAATTCTAAACAACTTTTCCTAATAAATTTTTTTAGTATCTCTAACGCGAAGCAAAATATTGACACTTTGTCTTGTTTGTACGATCATAGCAGGCTGGGTTTCCATTTTACATTTAAATTGAGTACATACAAAAATGCTGTTTCTGAGTCTGTATAACTGTGCAAAAATGCAAATCTCAACTTCTTAAAATAGCGACAATATGAGGTTTTATTCA
Source organism: Listronotus oregonensis (assembly GCA_019359885.1). Classification (NCBI taxonomy): domain Eukaryota; kingdom Metazoa; phylum Arthropoda; class Insecta; order Coleoptera; family Curculionidae; genus Listronotus; species Listronotus oregonensis. The sequence goes on along the minus strand of JAHBCN010008937.1, from coordinate 744 downwards.
TCTTAAATGCGACACACTGAATTTATATATATATATATATATATATATATATATATATATATATATATATATATATATATATATATATATATATATATATATATATATATAATATATATATATATATATATATATAATATATATATATACCGCTTATTTAATTAACAATAATTTAATGACCAGGTCCCCTTTGAATACCAATAAGAAAATTAAGATTTTCCAAAAAAATATTACAATAAAAATAAAAAAAAGGGCCCAAATAAATTTTTAACAATATGGTAAAAATTTAAAGCTAGAGTCCTAAATTGTTTTTGAAAAGTGTTAAAAAAAATTTTTAGTAAATTAATTTTAATGTTGCCTGTTTTGTTGAATCCAAAGGGAGGTGTGCCAGCCACTACACCGTAAAGAGGGATGGTGTCCAAAAAACAAACAAACTTAACATTGTCACTATCTCTGACCCCTCCCAAGAAAACTTCACCCAAAATTTATGGCCCCTCCAAACCAAAAAGAAAACCGTTTCAAAATTAATTAATGGCCCAGCAGAAAAATGGCCCGTCCGAAGAACCCTACAAAATTCAATTAATTAAAACCCAATAAAACGTAAGATAATTAAGCGACTTAAAAAATCCAAGAAAATTCCCTCAAACCCATACTGTATGTGTTTCATTAAAAAAACAATAAAAGGAAACTTTAAAATCGGGGCTTGGTTCGAGACCTTTCAGTAAACAAAAAAAAATAATTACT
>JAHBCN010008936.1:0-36606 GCA_019359885.1 Listronotus oregonensis | reverse complement strand
TGGTTGTCCTGATTGTCGGCTTTTGGGGGGGGCAAAAGGGAAAAAATGTGTTGGGGGAGCTGAAGTGTATTCCCGCATGTCAACTTTTCACCCGAACAACTGGTGATGAAAATGCAGAAATCTGTTGTCCTTGGGTCCCTTCGTTTACTGGGGAAAAATGTTTGGCCGAAGACCCCCGGACCGAGGGACGGGGGGAGTGGTCTTGATACGGATGGCCTTCCGCATGACGCCCATGGGGTCGGAGCCATAGGATACGTCATGGGGGTTTTTTTGTAAAAATAATAATAATAATAATAATAATAATAATAATAATAATAATAATAATAATAATAATATTCGTGGATTTTCCATACCAAATAACCACAACACTAAAACAAAGTATACCGAGAAGAGGGGAAAAGGGGCTGAAAATCTTAAAAGAGAAACACAGCAAATGTGGAAAATGAACAACGTAAAGATAGTCCTTTTTTGATAATCTCTTCAATGGGTCTTATACCAAAAACTTTAATACAAGCATTGGCAGAATTATCGTTCCCGGGGAAATCTGTACAGACTAATGCAAAAGTCAGTACTATTAGACCCCAACAAACATAGTGAGGTCGGCCCGGGGAATCGTGATTACGTAGATGTTCACCTTGGTTAAAACCCGGTGTACATTGAAAAGACGATTTTAAATCTACGAAAAAAAAAAAAAAAAAAAAATAAATAAAAATAATAATAAAATTACCATTTTAAAAGTATAAAATAACAAAAACCCAGTTAAGCAACGATCAACACAAAAATCGTTTTCTTTTACCAGAGCCAATGAATCGTCAGATCACCGCAGAAAAAGGACCAATAGTACCCAGTATCAGTGGCGTAGCTAGGCGTGAGCGCGAAGATTGCTTTTCTGTACCCAATCACTAAAGATTACAAGTTTTATATTAGTATAACTAGAACATTTTTATTATATTTATTACCTTTTTTTCTTTTGTAGTTCATTCTTATTAAAGTTAAAATAAATTTTTTGACTTTATCTAAAAAATAAATGTCCTTTTTTTAAAGTCTAGTAAGAGATGAGAATTATTAAAGGATAAATTGAAGATAAGCTAAAAATCGTTGTCTGGTACAAGATGGGAGAGCCAAATCGCTTCCGTAAAAGCAATTTCAATTCAATTCAATTCGATTTCAAATCGATGATATTGTCGATTGCATAAATAATCTGAAAAATCAATCTAAACATTCAGGTAATTTTTGCGAATGCGAATCAATTGTTACTGAAATGCTTGCTGACTCTGGAATTTATTATTTCTATACACGTGTGGTACAAAATATGAATACAGGCTTCAAATATTGTACTGCAAAAGCTTGCGAGTTTATAGAAAAAAGCAGTTATGAGATTCTCACGACTTTAAAAAAAAAAAATTCGCAGGAAAAAAAAATGTTCAGTTATGAAGCTGTAGATAAGGCTACTGATTCTGCTAAAAATAGATTCAGAATTGATTTTTATTGAAATGATTGATGCAGTAATTTAGGGCACTGACACAAAATTAACCGGACTTTATCAATAATTCAATAGTTTTGGATTTTTATGCGAAATAAAATTCCTAAAAAATAGCGAACTTCTAAAACATTGCAATGACATAGGTACTACAACATGGAAAAAGCAAAGATATAGAATCATATGAACTATACAAAGAGCTGCAACTTTTCGTGCCTAATATACCAGACTCTATTAAAGACGTCAATCATCTTATTGAATATATAATTAAAAATAACCGAAAATATCAGCACCATTGCGATTTGATAGCATTCGGTAGTACACGATAGTAGTTTACGTTTACCAAAAAACCGGGATTTTCCCAAAAGGTTTATTTTTCATTTAAATTAAGGTTTTTATTTTTTTTTTTTTTTTTCCTAAAAGAAAAAATTAAAATTTGAAATAATATTTTTTGAAAGTAGTAACTAATTTTTTTGTAAATTTCTTTTTTAAAAAATTTTTTGAAAAAAGAAAAATTTTTCAATAATTTTTTAAAAACTATATTACGCTTTATAAATTAAAAAAATTCAAAAGATAAATAAACAAAAAAAAATTAAGAATTTAAAACATTTGTTTAAATATTCCAATTATTTTAATAGGTTTTTTTTTAAAAAGGGGGGCCAAAATTTCTTGGGTTCACCTAAAAAAAAACGAAAGGGGTTTTAAAGTTAAAATAAATGAAACAACCAATTTTAAATTTTTAAAAATTTTGGGGGCCGGGGCCGATTCGAATAGGTTCGAACCAACCGGAAAAAATCAAAAAACTAAACTTTTTTTAAAAATTTCCCAAATTTTTGTTCCGCCACCGTTTTCTTTTTTTGCGTTGTAACAATACCCCTGAAAGGGTTTTTTTGGTTTACCCAACAAACTATTTGTCGATTCATAAACAATCTGAAAAATCAGTCTGAAAATTCAAATACTCTCTGCTGCGATTGCAAATCAATTGTTACTGAAATGTTGACCCTAGAATTAAAATCTGGCTAAAATCAATAAAAATTTTAAAAGGTAACTATTAACAATTTGCGCAAATTTCGTGACTGAATACAAGAATTTCGGGAAACAGGCTTCAAATATTGTACTGCAAAAGCTTGCGAGTTCGTAGAAAAGAGCAGTTATAAGTTTTCCACGACTTTTAAGGAGAAAAGGGTTCGCAGGAAAAAAAAATGTTCAGTTATAAAGCTGCAGATGAGGCTACTAATTCTGCTAAAACTAGATTCAGAATTGACTTTTTTATTGAAATAATTGATGCAGTAATTTAAGGCACTGACACGAGATTTACTGGACTTAATTAATACTCTACTAATTTTGGATTCTTATTTAAAATAAATAATTTAAAATTCCTAACAAATAGCGAACTTCTGAAACATTGCAATGACTAATATACCGAACTCTATTAAAGACGCCAATCACCTTATTGAATATATAATTAAAAATGAATTACAAGACATTTATCTTTATTTTTATATTCATATTAGATTATGTTGACTACGCCAGTAAGTTCAGCTGCCACAGAAAGAAGTTTTTCCAAGTGAAAAATTATTAAAAACTACTTGAGAAATAGTATGATGAAGACCAATTGTCTGCTTTAGAAATACTATTAATTAAAAAAGGTTGCTTCAAAAATCAATTGCAAATTTTTAAAAAATTTATTTTGTAAAATAAAGATTTGATCATACAGATTACAAAATAAGTACTCTTTTTAACTTTTATTTTTTTCGCGAAATATTACTTTATTATCATGAATGTGCCCAGAATTTTCTTTTGTATTCACCAAAATATGGTTGGTCCATTACATTGGTTTTGAAGTAGGTACTAAAAGGGAAAAGGGCCTCGCTCATGGGACTTCGCCCACGTCTAAATTAGCCCACCCTACGCCACTGCCCAGTATGCCCTTTTTAAACAGAAAATTTGTCTATACCTCATCTTTATTGATAGGTTTTACAGCATCACTGCGGTTAGTTTGGCCCGAATTAAAAAAAAATCCATCTTGGAACAATTTATACTCGGTATACCATCTTAACCAAAAGAAATTTAAATGTAAAAATTTTTGGCAAAAAATTAGGTTAAAAAATTTTTTTTAAAGTTTCCCCCGGAAAAGGGGGTTAATTATTGGCCCTGGGAAAATTATATTTTATTTGGGATGGCCATTGAATTTTAATTTAAAATTGGGGGTTTTAAGGGGGGACTAAAATTTTTGTGCCAACATTAAAGGGTTTATTTTTTATTTAATTAACCGCAGTCATCCTGTAAAATGCAACAATAAATGATCAGCGCATAGTCAATATTCACCATTTATAAGGACATGCTGGGCCCTTTTTTACTACGATGGACTGACGGTGTAACCCCAAGGCATAAGAAAATATAGGGTGCCCAAAAAATTTAAAATAATGTTTTTGTATACGGAGAAAAAAAACCAGTGTTTTCGAGTTAATACTACAGATAATTAGGTTCTCATTAAAATTGTAGGTAATGACATTACCTATTAAAGGTAAACAAACAAAGTTTTGGCAATAAAATTATGTAACTGTTGTTTACTAGGGGAATAAAAGTTTTGGAAAATGGTTTTTCCCCTTTGCAATGAGATTCATATGTTAAATTAATTCAAAAAATAAGAAATTCCTCTAAACATTTTCAATATTATGTTAGTTACTCAGGTATCACCGAATATCCTAATAATTTGGGATTTAGGGCATAATGTTTTTCTCAAAAACGGTATAAGTTATCGATAATTTTCAAAAACTATATGAAAGCCAACACTTAAATCTAGGCTTCTGCTGTAATAGTTTTTTAAATTTGGATTTAGTTTTTAATATTTCCTTGAGTGAAAGTCACCCTAAAATCGGTTATGTTTAGATACTATTTTCTCTTAACTTGACTCCCATTTTAAAAATCCGTTACAGCAGAGGCATAGATTATTTTATTACCTTTAAAATGGTTTATAATTTATGTATTTAATTAAAAAATAGTTACCAAAAACGTTATCTCCTGTGGCAAATCGAAAAAACATCGCATCGATACCTCGAATTTGGAGAACCTAAATAAAATATAATATTTTTAATGCGGCTATACGAAAATTGTATTAGTGGTATTTTGTTAGTCTCCGCCCACCGCCTCCAGTCCTTTCGCGCGATCCCTAAGGGGGTTTTATTGACTCTTAAACTAATTAATTTTAATCAACTTATATATTCACCCCAGTTTTTAAAACATTTCTTTTAAATTTCACTTCTGGTCTAAGTTCTTGAAACGAAAACAATTTAATGTTTAAAATTAAAAAAATAATTATGAAAAAAAATATCGTTACCAAACATAGTTGAATAGTTTTAGAATCCTTGGAGTAATTGGATCAACACTCACTTTTTGTCCTTTTGTAAAAAAAACATTTATAATAAAATGACCTAATTTTAGGATTTCTTGATAATTTTTCTCTTTATTCTGACGATCGATTTGTGGTCTCTATTTAAAAAAGAGAATTTCCTGATAAATTGGCGGATGTTAAAGGAATGCTTCATGTGATAAGAAGATTAGTTTTAAGTATAAAGAATTTCCTGGCGAATCACCCAGGACTTTATAGTATTTAAATTTTTAAATCTACAGGTGGTCAAGCATCATTATGTATTTTGTATCTTTTGAAAATTAATTTTAATAGCGATTAAAATAGTAATTTTCTTGACGTTTCGTTTATCTTGGTAAGCTTTATCTAAAGATTACCGGATGATCAGTTCAGTTTCAGATCCGAACATTCCACTAGACATCAACTTGCAAGAGCACACTTGGATTTTTTTGGGAAGTAACCATTTACTACCGTGTATCCTTTCTCAATGTTTTTTAATACACGAGAGTATATATATTTTTGATACAGGTCAAAAACAAATCGTCAGATATACCATAAGAAATTGTATATTCGCGAAAAAAATACTTACAATTATATACAAAATCTAACGCACCTTATTTTACAAAATGTATTATAACTTCAACTTTTTAGTCGACGTATATACTATAAACCCCGAACCCAATTCACGAACGCTGGCGGGTCATAAGGCGCAAACCTCAACCCTATTTACAGATAATAACTCAAAACTAGTAAACACTTATATAGTCTTATATGCCAAAAAGCAAAATTTTTGTTACGATATGATAAATAAAAATAGTTTTATGGTAGGTAGGTAGGTAGGTTTAAAGTGAGTGGACTTTTTACGTCCTCCACTGCGACCGCTCGGTGTATTGTGGCTCACACCTTTTTATATTTCTCCCAATAGGATCGGACTTCTAATGAATCCGATACCAGATTGGGAGAGAGTTTTTACATCTCCTCTTACTCGTGTCGCTACCGGACACGAGCACAATGTAGTAGTAGTAGTAAGGGTCCCACCTGGAAGGATCCCGTAGGGCTTACAGACCCTCCGAACTCCCCTAGGCTTGCCAACCACCCCTCGCTCTCCTTTTGGCTGAGCAAGTCCTCACTACGTGTTTGCCATGTTGGCTATCACGGTTGTTTGGAGGTTTGAAGTTTTGGCTTAGCCTGAAATCTGGCTTAGCGGAGTGGGGTTTAGAAGTGACTGAGAAGCTGGGGCCCTTGCCCCAGTGACTCGGGACAATCCAGAAATCGGATTTTTAAGTGGCTAGGCCGAGAGGCCAGGGGTGGGTGGTACCCGGGTCCTTCCTGTAGGTACCGGGTACCATCCTAAGAAGTACTTAGTCCAAAATTTGAATTTTTGGTCTTTTGTGGGGCCTTTGGAGAGCTGGATCATACCCAGAGGGGGAAAGGGACTCCAAAGGACAAGGAAAAACAGGGAAAAGAAAGAGGGAGGGTTTACTGAGCATTCCAGGGCGTCAATTCCCTCGAAGGCAGCCAGTCGGTCCTTGAGGGCCTGAAACTGACCTTGTGAGACGAAACTTGGGAAAGAGTTTTTTTAAAGGGCAACCTTCTGAGCGTAGGATGCGCTCTGGGTTACCGGGGTGGATTGCTTGGGTTGAGCAGTGCTTTTAGGTAGTCTGGGGAATTTTGGACATCCTAGTTTGCAGCATGAGGCTGATTGCAGTTGGCGCACGTCGCCGGGGTATCTTTCTGTTTCTTGCACTCATTTGAGAGGTGCTGGGCCCCGCATTTCACGCAGCGGGCCTGTCCATGACCCTCAGGGTTTTTTGTTAGAGGTTCCACCTTAACGCTGATGTATTGCAGCCGTTTGATTGAAAAGATGGTTTCTTCTGTTTTCGGGAATCGTGCTTTTACCATCGGGAGGGGGGCCCTTGGTATGGCCCGACATCATGCAGTTACTCCCTCCGGGTGAAAACCAAGCTCTGTTAGCTCTTCGGAGATTCCCTCCATTGTGCATGAGACGGGGACTCCTCAAACCATTTGAGGTTTGTCCGTCTCAGGCAGAAAGAATCCCTATGGGTTTTCAAAAAAAGCTGTCTTTTCGGGGAATCATCGGAGGAAACCCGGGAAAAACCCAAAATTCCTTGCTTAGTTAAGGTGGCTTTTGTAAAATTTACCCGGCTTTGAATGCCTTTGAGATGGCAGACCATTTGTCTTGGTCATGGATCACTACTGGGGGAGGAGATTGTACCTTGGGGGTCGCAGGTACTGTGGTGGCTGTAGGAGCAGAAGAGCTGCCTGCAGTAGAGCTGCCTGCAGCAGAATTTGAGTTTGTCTTGTTCTTAGTCAATCTGAAGTCACGGAGGGCTCCAGTTTGGGACAAGGTCTTAGGGGCAACACGCTTGGGAAACTCAGTGTTATCCTGAGGGGTTGGATGGGATTTCTTCCCACGGGGCTTTTGTTTTAGCGGGTTGAAAACCTGCATCTACCTCAGTATCCATGATATTTTCTATCCCCGGGCTGAGACAGAGAACGTTTTGGTCCCTGGATTGGGCACGGGGGGACTTACAGGGCGAGTGGGTTGAGAAGAGGCCATCCTGTTGACGGTCCTCTGGAGCCCCACTATCGTCTCATTGGCCTTCCCCCTTGGGGGCTCCAGCCACGAGTGCCTTGTTTTGCTCTTGGAAAAAACACATTTTTTTGGGGGTATCCATTTAAAAAAACGGGGGGGTCAGGGTCGCTGAAATAAACACTTACCCTTTTTTACTGCTAGGCTCAGGCCAAACCGACTCAAACGATCACAGCCCTTGTGTAGGGGCACCACGGTTAAGGATCCCCAGAGTGGGTCACCTTGCGTGCCTTGTTTGCAACCTTAAGAGATATGAATGGGCTAACTGCACTGCTAACTCAAATAAATGCCTGTAAACCAGGTTGATTAGTAAATTATAATCGAATTTCATAAAAGCCGGGTGTTCTGAAAAGAACAACCACGTCTATACTCAATCCACTACTGTACACCGCTCGCTCGGATGGAATCATTTGGCGACATCTGTTTAACCCCTTCGGCTAGGAGGTCTCAAGACTTCCGGCCCTTTCGATTTTTGACACTTGACCACTCGAGGGACTGACCGGCACGTCTTTACTCAACGAAAGTCAGAGAACGAATAAGAGCACAGTGTGTTCTGATGTGTTCTGGTGTCCCCCTTTCTCCCCCGGAAAAATGACGGCAAACGATTAGATCCATCATGCCCTCCCCTCCCGGTCTGGACGTGGGTAGCTACCAGGTCCTTGTTACAGGAACCAGATGTTCTTTCTAAGGCCGATCTCTGGCCCTATCATAAAAAGGTCCTATCCGCTTTCTGTTTAAAGCCGAAGCCTTTTTCCTTTTAAGGCGGTTCTGCCTGTTTTCTATTTGGGTTCAGGGAACCCTTCTAAGCACCTGTTTGTTTTTGGGGTGGATTAGCCCTTCCCCGTGAAACAGGCGCCGGGGACTTCAGGGGCACCTTACGAAACGGATTCACCCGTTTCGTTCGGGGCCTTTTTTTGTCCTTTAGTGGCCCCTCAAACGGATTTATCCGTGTCGGTCAGAACCTTTTTCATTTTTTCCATGAAAGCGGTTGTCCGCTTTCTGTTTTTGGGAAAATAGGGAAGTAATAGTCCACCACGACAGAGCCCCGCATTACCGCAGTAAGGCTAGATACTCTGAGAGGTCGCCCTGTATCCCAGAGGCACACCTGTTTAAGGCACATGATATCATTCACTCATCAGCACAGTATGCTAACACCTTGAGTTAAAGCCTTGTGTTCATTTTAGCTTCGGATCCCGTTTGGTAGCAACAAGCTGGCGATAACCAGCAACTCTAGCGCATGTTCCTACTGCTCCCAACCACAACGACAAGTGTGAACACAGCGGTTGGGTAGTTTTATGGTAGTACTCTTAGATAGAGAACTTTCTAGTTATATTTCTGAGTTGTGTAGAACTTTAAGATAGATGGTATATACAGACCTTAGGGAATCATTGTTAGATTTGTAATTTAAGTGATAGCGTTAAAACCGAAAAGTGTAAAGTGTCGTTGTAAAGTAGTTAATAAAGTGTTGTAAAATGTTGCACAGTGTTTTAGTTCTCGGGCCCACGTAGAACAAGTTTGTCAACCGTAACAATATAACAATCTAAAAAAAACTTATTTAATCGCGGCTGTATCCAAAAAACATATTTTTTAAAACTATTTTGGTCAGTCTTACGACAACAATTAATGAAGACAAAGTCCAGAATAAATCAAATTTGTTTGTATCATTATTAAGGATTAAAATATTCACAGAAATAATAATATATTACCTGCACTAAAAGGTTAATTTTTCGGTTTGGCAATTAATATAAAAAGATGTTTCATGCTAATCTTATATATTTACTGTGTTTGATTTAAAAAATATAATTATACAGGGTATATACCGCCCAATAAAAACTTTTAGCTTAACTAAACTTTTAATTAAAAGTACTAATAAACACTTTTTTTTAATTGTTAAAAATTGGATGCAAAAAAATATTGATTAAAATATTTTTAGTTTGGTGTGAAAAAGTTATTTTAGCTAGATTATCACTTTTTTCTACTAAGTGTCAAAGTAACTTAAAAGAATAAAGTACACTAATTTTTATTAACTTTCTTTAAAATACATAAGTTTAATTGTAATAGTATTTATATCCATACTGTAATTGATAAAGCTCGGTAGGCGGTAGACACTTTTCCAAAAGGTGATTTTCTGCAGAGTTTGGTGCACACATTTTTGAAGATCGTTTCACTCTCATAATAGTAGATTTATCGTCATTTTAATTTTAATTTTAGGGTCTGGGTTGTCTTTTCTATCAATCTTTTGCATCCATCTCTACCCAAAATGTGTATTAACCAAAACCTACACTTGTAAGCTGGGTTCTCCTTTGTAAATTAAACCAGGTAATAAAAAAAACTATATTTTATTTAATGGATCTAACCAGAACTAAGTAAGACTATAACAAGGATCCATAGTTGAAGTGAATATTTAAGTCGACTGAACTGGGGATTATACATACACGTCTGGCAAACAAATTTCTTAGATGCAGAGATTTTCAGTGCGATAAAAGGAGATGTCAATTTATTAGGCAAAGGTTTGAGCGAAATAAAGACAGACAGAAAACGCGTAGCGGCTGATTCCCTTTTAACCGACCCAAGAAGAAGAGGGGATGAGGGGAATGCTTTGGCCGGACTTTGACAACACACATACACCCAGTCAGTGATGCCAGATTTCACGATTATTCGTAAGATAACACGATTTGTAAATAAATCATTTTAAAATAAAATATTGCATTTGAATTATTAATTTACTTCGTCCCCGTAGTAAATGATAACAATGGCATATCAAAAGAAACGACCGGGGAATCCCCGTCGCCTACAAGCGGTTATCGAGCAGAACGACATGGGATTCCCCGTTGATTGCAGGTAAAGGTGGCTAACAAATTATTTGTTTGCATTTTCATGCAGCCCTCTGTCGTATCGTAAACTTTACAAGTCAAAACCATCGAAAGTATTTTATTTAGAAAAAGTTTAATTGGCGACAAAAATTGTTATTATTTTTCTATCAATAACAACATGATACGAAAGTTAGGTAGTAGGGAGGTTTTAGGCCACAACTTGAGCATCAGACGTTATATCCCTTTATCAGCTAATAAAGTAAACACACTACGCTAATAGACGCATTACTAAAATTAGTTTTTAAACCAACTCGACGAGGGGAAGATTTTACCGTTATTAACGTGACAGATGACAGACGTATTTATACCCCTTAACCACAATTTGTTTGTTATTTATATATAGTGTTAAAATTGAAGGTGTAAATCACCATGTGCTTAGAGGAATAACTTCATGACATATTTCAGAACCATTAATGACCGGGTTGTTAGGCGTTTTAACTTGGATGATTATGAAGCCAAGAGCAAAATAATTCTTCGTTTTGCCCAGACACATTCAAGACTAGTTGCTGCCCTGCGAATTCCAGATCAAATCGAACAGTATCAGGACATTTAGCAACAGGTAGGTTAAAGTAACAAAGCTTAAAATTTTTAGTCACACCTTATGTTTGTTTTTTATAAGCACAAACTGATATTGTAGGTACATACTTTTTTACTTTATTTTTTATTTGCAGGAATAGAGGGATTATGTATATTTCTTCGAAGGTTAGCATACCCAAATCGTTTGTGTGACCTAGAAAATATTTTTCAAAGATCCACCGCTGCACTGTCTGAGATTTGCACTTGTGTAAATATGCATATCTATAGAAATTTTAGCCGTCTCCTAGAAGATATAGGAAATTTAAACTGGATGAATCAAAACCGTTTGCAACTGTATGCAGATGTAAGTATTTTAGTAAACTTTTTTATTTTCTTATTGATATAAACAAACAAAATTGCTTTCAAAGTTTAATTGAATAAGCACCACATAAAAATTAAAAGCATCTCTAACACCACACTAAACAATTTTATAAACTGCTGATAAAAAATATGTGAGTACCCACTAGTATATCCACTGTTATAATTAAATATTGTTTTTTCCTTAAGGCTATATCAGCCAGAGGTGCTGCTATTCAAAACTGTTGGGGATTTATAGATGGTACGGCAAGACCTATATGCCGGCCTTCAGAAGACCAGGAAGAGTACTACTCTGGTCACAAACGCCATCATTGCGTAAAATACCAGGCAGTTGTTGCTCCAGATGGCATCACTACTAGCCTTATAGGAGCATTCCCAGGTCGACGCCATAATGCCGGTATTTTAATAATTAATCATACAAGATTTCCTGATGGTAGGCACTACGTAATATTTGGTGACCAGGCATATGGAATAAGAGAGCTTCTGTTATGTCCGTTTCCAGGTCAGGGTCTTAATGAAGAACAACAAAATTTTAACACATCTATGTCTGTTGTCCGACAGGCAGTGGAGTGGAGTTTTGGAAAAATTATATCAGAATTTGCATTTCTAGACTTTAAAAAGAATCAAAAGTTACTATTGCAAGACATAGAAGCAATGTATATTTCAGCAAACATACTAATAAATTGTTATATTTGTCTGTATGGTTGTCAAACTGCACAGTTTTTTAATATCGAACCCATAACGTTAGAGCAGTATCTTAATTAAATGTTTTAAGAAAGTGGTACTGTGTTTTTTAAATATTTTTCAGATAAAAGAGTTTAAGAACAAAACCTAGTTTTAAGTTTTGACTATGTTGTAGCTGTAGTTGTAGAAGCTAATAATAATAAAAACGTAAAAGATATACATTATTGTTTTATTTAAACTAATTATTACATTTACAGGTTTTTTTTAATAATATATTAATTATGTTTTCTTGTCTCTCAACTATGTTCTTTAAATTAATTTTTCCTCTATTTCCAAGTTTATTTTTTTTTCTTCTATGTTCAGTTTCTGTTCTTCCAACTGTAACTTTTTTTTGTTTCAAACTCTTGTAAAGCCAATTTTCGTTCCTCAAGATCGGCTTTTCTTGCTTTTTCCTCTCTTTCTACAGCAAGTTTATTCTCTTCGAGGGCTACTTTTCTTGACTCCAGTTCCATTTCCTTTTTCTTTATTTCAATTTGTTCCCTATCATATTTTTCCAGATACGCCAGCCCTTGTCTCTGGGCATTTACTTTTCGTGTTCTAGATCTTACTGGACCTAAAAAAAAATTGTTATTAGTGGCCATTATTTAATTTAAATTGTTCACTGCTTAGATAGCACTCCGATTAAATTACGTAAATAAAAATATATAACTTTTAATGAAATTACCTAGAATTTTTGAGGTTTTTGCTGGTGTGCTGGCAGGTACACTCGGAGTTGACGTTTTGATGTTTTTAATTGGAGTCACTGGTACTGGATTCCAATTTGGTTTAGGAGAAGTCAGCATTAATAAATTTTCCTTGTTACAGTCAGCAACTACCTCTGAGCCTACAAAAGAAATTCCCATTTGTTGTACACTTAATGGACCAAACTATATAGTGATTAACTTTTAAAAAAGTAGGTACAGTTTTTAGATTTAAACTCTTTCTGTGCGTCATTTTTCTTTGCAACTAACAGTCCATTTATGAAAACTACTTAATAAAGCTTTAGAGAATCAGACATTTAAAATTTGACAGAATATTATTGAATCACATTATTAAAAATGATGCCAAAATGCCAAATGTCAATAGACAGTGCATATAATGCAGGTTTTTTCTTTTGTTATAAACTATGACACACGGGAAAAGGTAAAAAGTATAAACTGTATGTCAATAGTTATATAAAATTTAAAATTTGTCTTACTCTTTAAAAGCCAATGCTTACCAACATCTAAAAAAATTCCTCCTGAGATTCCTGAACATTATTTTCATTCACCACTTCACATTCCATGAAATCTAAAAAATAAAAAGTAATGTTTAAAAAATAGATAAGATAATGAAGTGTAAATAGATCAATAAATTATCTTCTCATTATAGTGTAGTTTATTTTACACAAAACTGAAAAGCCAAGGAACAGATCTAATATTGGAAAATTAATTTTGTTAGTAAAAAAGTAAATAAAATAGTAGCTAATTTTTTTTAACTTACAGGAATGATCATTAAAAAAAGGCTTCTCGTGATCCTCAATGTTTTCTGGAATATTTTCCACAATGATTTCTGATGGCTGCACATTGGAGACTATTGAGGCCCACATATTACGAGCACTTTCTCCTTCTTTTTTGACCTTAGCCTGATTATTGGCACTTGATTTTTTTGTGCGCTTCTCCTTTTTAAAAGTAGTCATTAGGTCATAAATATTTTGACAAAGGTTATCTTTCTCACTTTGAGGTTCTTCAATGCCTGACCTTAAAATATCAAAAGCAGTTGTTAATTAAGATTTAGGTAAAAAATTAAATTTTTTATGTTAATGTTGGGTGAACCCTTTGCCTCTTTGTATACTTAAGGAATAATACAAGAAATATTCAAATACAAAATATAAATAATAACACATTTTATATTGTACTTACTTGTCTTTTAATAACTTGGTTTTTTCCAACCAAAGTTTAATTAGTCTTTCTAAATGATCTTTTAGAGTTCTGATCGTAAACTTCTTTTGTGTGGTTAGAAACACGTGTTCTTGTATTATTTCCCACTCTTGGGAATTTTCAAACGGGTTCAAACTTAATACTTCCCGTAAAAGAATTACATCATCAAAATCTCCAAATCTTAACCTCCTTTTTAGTTTATCCATTTTGAAAACAAAAATATTTGCTCAAAACCACAGCCACAAAACACGAAAGGAAAAACCAAAGCTCAACTCTTCACACACTCTTCACAATAAAACACAATTTACAAAAAAGCACAAAATACGAAAGGAAAAACAAAAAAGTTAGGTTAGTACCACAAAGCCAGCATTTTCTTCTTCTTTAAATTTCTAATGGGACGTTGCCATAGCATTTAATTGTGAGAGATATTTTACTTTTATTTAGGAAAAAAATATAAATATAGTAAAAAAAAAAGATTTACTTAAAACTCATTGTTTGGCATGTTTTTATTACAAAACTTAAGGGTTTTTAAATAAAAATTTTATTAATTTTGACGCAAATGAAAGTAATAACCCTTGCAGGAAAACGTAATTATTTATAATTTACATACTTTTACTGTCGATTTATTACAATGAATACATAAAGTGCCATTTTAAATTGGCTAAAATCTTGAAAGTGACATAAAAAACAAAAAAGGGAAAAAAAGTTTAATTGACATAAAAAGTGAAAAAAATTTTAAAATTTATTTCCCCATTTTTTTGGTTTGTTTTAAAAAAGGGAACAAATTTAATTTGAAAACTTAAATTTTTTTTAAAATTTACCGAAGATTAGAACTCCACCTCTTCACATTTTTAGAACCAAATTTTAAGATTACGGAAATGCCCTACTCGGTTTTAACGCGTCCCCGGCCGGCATTGCAAGTGAACGCGACGAGCAATGTTGCCAACCAGTAAAAATAAAATTATTTATGTTGTCTTGCTCGATAAAATAACAAATATCTTTTTTATTATTAAAATAATAAAGTATCTTTAACCATTCTAAAATACTAATATTTTTTATAAATTTCTTTTTCTTTTGCTAAGCGCATAACTTTTTTTAAATGAAAAGTTTTATAAAATGTATGATTTTACGAAATGACAACACTGTCGACAATATCCTAACGAATCGTAGGCACCGTCGACCGTCGTTGTTGTTGGTTCTCTTTTTAATCTGGGGTCATTCCATTTGTATCCTACTCTATTACATTAAAATTGGCTCCCAAGCGCCTTGCCAATCCTGTATAGTAAATAAATGGAAATTTCAATAAGTTTATAATTTTATTTTTTTAAATATTATTATTAACGGCGTTTTCTTGTTTTGTACATTGGCGTTTCGTACACTTCAGAAATTTACCTGAAATATTCTCGTTTCGTACACCGAATTATTTAATCAATTTTTTGCTTCACGTTTTGAACACCGACTATTGTGGCGACCCAAATAACCAACAAAATAAATACCTTATTAAAAATTATTAAAATTTTGTTAATAACTTTTACATAGGGATAATTTGGACAAATTTAAAAGCCCTTATTTCTGGTCGGTCATGGTTAGTTCTGGTTAATTAAAGTAGCTTATTTTCCCCAATTATACTTCAGACGTGATAAATCACTAAAAGTAGAAACAGTAAACTTTTTGTTAGGTAGATAGTTAGAACATATATTTTTATTAGATTATTTTAATATCACTTTTATCCAAATAAATATTTTATATCTCTGCATCTTATATGTAAGCAATAAATATTTTGATATTAAGTTATAAAAATAAGTTTTAATTCATTTTATAAACCATCAGAGACAGAACCTACCTCAGTTTTTGGTGTAGGAAACGAGATTTAGAAAACTGAATAATTGCGAAATTTTTGAGGTTTACGAAACGCAAGTGTACGAAACAAGAATAAATATTATTAACAACCCCATCCGTAAAATCCCTATAGGTACACCTAATTACGATGTCTAGAAGGCAGTTTGTATCCTGAAAATAGATATTTAATTTGCTACCTCTCGAAACACAGTTTACCAATACCCAATTTAATGTGTATTTAAAGCATACACATTTTTTTATAAAATACCTTTATCAATAAAATCGGCTTTAACAAAATTTGTTTAAAGTGGCCAAGCTGTAATTTTTAAGCTTAGTTTTTTTTGAATAAAACATTTTTTTTAATAAGAACAATCTTATTTCTAGTAAAGCCCAAAATTAACAATGTAAGTTTAAAATTACAGTTAAAAAAAAATATGTCATCAGAGTTTAAGATAATTTTGCTAAAATATTTTAAAAAGTTTATATTGTTTAGTGCCCTAAAAGTGTATGATTTGCCAATGAGCCTTAAGGGTTTTATGGTTTTTGAGCACTATATCCAAATATAATTAAAAAATATATTTAATAATTTTTGATAATTTTGTAATAAAAAAGGTAGTTTATATGTGAGAATATGTTTTACCCAAAAAAGGCATGTTTGTTTACATCATATAATTTTAAAACCTGAAACGACTTTTATAAAAAGATACAGTTTTTTGAGAAATTGTAAATAAATAAGATTTCCCTATTAATTTAACTTTTTAGACTAGGCTGTGTACTGTGTGTACCTCTATCCATATTAAAATTTTTATTAATTTTTAAAACCGTGTAATTGATAACGATAACAATGTTTAAAAATCAGCAACATATTATATTTTAATGTTGGGCAAATAATTAAACGTTGCTCGTATGTTATGAGTTTATGAGTCTTTACTAACATTCAGAATGAACATAACCTACTTTCACGTATATTTGTGTTAAATTGCAAATCACTTTTAGAATTTAAATGTTTAAGTCACATGTAGTATGCAAAATTTGACGATGACCTAACATAGGATGCAAGCATTTCAATAGACCTTTGTCTATTGTCTTTGTTAATTACACCAATTTCTATACAAATAAATATATTTTTAAATTTATCAGTTAAGAAATGTGCGTGATTTGTATAAAATATGTTTTCACATATTTTTGAACATCCAGTTCAATCATAGCCAATAGATGTCTAACTGCTTAAAATGGTTACTTTTCTTTATTTTCTGTACAAATTCGTAATAACCTGTTACTAGAGACTCAATAAAAAGAGTTTTTCTTCATATTCTTAAAACACATTAAATTAAATATTTCGTTTTTTAAGCTAGTAACGCCTTTGAGTGAATAAAAAGCTAAATTTTCAAAAAAACTTTCCGACCGTCTATAGAAAAATGTGTTTTTTGGTGGGTTTTTTACTAAAGGTTTTTATTTGACTTTCCTGAAATGAAAAAAACACTTTGAAAATTCTTTAACCAAATGGCCATGCACAGCAAGGAATGTTTTTGAATGTATCATTACACATTATAAAACACAATAAAATTATGCTAAGCGAAGAAGCTGATATTTGCGTTGATAACTTTATTAATTAAAAAATTACCCTATTTGGTGGTCAAAAAATCAACATGTGATTGCCTAAAAATCAATAGATCCACAACGTGTCACTATTTGGTATGAATTTTAAACTAAAGGTATCATTGGATCACATTTCCTCGAAATATGGACAACATGTGGTTTTAACAAGTTCATGCCACACACCAAACTGCCCTTAAAACTTAAAATTAAATTACTGCATGCTAAATTTCCTGGCCGTGTCCTTTCGTTCCTGTCATTAGAATAGGCTCCCTAGATCTATGGGTTTATTTGAAGTAGGCCCTTCACACTAAGACTTTTTTTCCTATAAAAAATAAGTCCTAAATTGTACCACCTCTGAGTCACAGCCATCGCAAAATGCGTAAAAAAATATTTTGAACAGTGGCTATAGGTTTGCATCAAATCTCACGAAAAATTGCATAATATTGTTATATTTTAGGCGCTGTATTATTTTTTTGTCTTAAAAAGGTAAAAACCCAACTTTTGTGGAAATTAAAGGGGTTAAACAATTTCGATGACCAAAATGTTGTGTCCGCTAATTTTTTAAAAAATAACTGCGCTAACTAGTTATACCAACAAGCCCACAACCCTTCGTGCATTAAAGATTTAATGCTACTTCAACGAAATTCAGGTACATCAATGAAAAATGGTTATGGAAAATTTTGACAAGAGAGTTCGTATATTTCCGCAAAGCCATGCGATCCATTTGTTTAGTGTGCTTTTCTATACATAATATTTTACATAGTTATGTTTATTTCTTTAAAACAGCTCCGATTTTGATTTTTTTTTTAATAATTTTGTTTTTCCATATTATTTAAAATCAGAGACCTTCTGAAGGAGGCAAACAAATATTTATATTGTTTAAACAATATTTGTAATATTTAAATGGAACATTTTTTTTAAATCGCTAACTTTTTAATTATTAATTTTCGTCCTTTTTACACAGAATCTTTTTTGTAGATAATTTTGGCGTGAAATGAGTGTCCTTGTCTTTTAATGTTTGTCTCTGCCTTTAAATATATCATTATTTATATGAAATTAAGAAAAAAAATGATTTTATAAATAATCTCCATATAATCATGGCTAAATGGGCAGATATTTTTTTATATAATAGTGACATAAAATGAATATAGATAACAAAATTAAAAATGTATATATTTCTTTAGGATTAAAACAACTTTGAGAAGCTGTATTAGATATTTAAAAAAATATGATAAAATTTAAGTAAATAACATTTTATGAAGAGTTATTTATCAGTATTTTTTAAATATTTTATTAACTGTTAAATTTTTTCTGCTTTACTTGCGTATACAAAAAATATGCAATTTAATTTTTATTTATATTTTGCGTATCGGAGTTTTCATCTTCTTTAAGTGGTGGGTTGTTATCGCAGTCACTTTCACTGCAAACACTGCAAGCCGATGAGCAATGAAGGCCACTTTTTGCAGCCACATGCTGAACCGCATCCTGTTTTACAGAAGCAAAATATGATTTTTAAAGCGTTTTTAGGTGCTGCTGGTTGCGTCATTTTTACTGGTTTCAAATAATCGGCTTTTTGCCAATCCCATTTTTTAGAAGGGACTAGAGAATTAATTTTCCGTTGCTGGCCTTGTAAGGAAACTCTTTTGATATGATATGAAACGTTTGTATCGAAGTTTATTTAATTTTTTGGCACTTTCAGCACCATACATTGTGAGTATACAACGTACACCTTCATTGAAAAGTACTTCCTCACTTTAATTTTCAATGATACAAATTTTAGCTGCTGCACGTAATTTATAATCATTATTAAAAATTTTAATAAAATTACTTTTACCTTTATTATAAAAGGCGGAGGTAGTATCACATCCAGTGAATGCATGAATAAATAGAATATGCTCTTTTTTAATATTTTCGTATTTACTTAACATTGTTTTTGTTCAATAAATTCGTTGTAAGGCATTATTTTTGAGGGGTTAAAAAACATTTCTTTATCATCAGGTGCTAAGAGTCTACTTGCAAGTCCAGCAATGGAAAATTAATTTGCTTATTCCTTCTGAAAAATGGGTTGACAAAAAGACGATTATTTAAAATCAGTAAAAATGAAGAAAACCTGAAAACATCTTAAAAATCATATTTTGCTCACCGGCTTACAGTGTTTGCAGTGAAGTGACTGCGATAACCACCCACCACTTGAAGAAGATGAAATCTCCGATACGCAAAATTTGAATGAAAATTAAATTTCATATTTTTTGTATATGTGAGTAAAGCAAAAAATGTTTAACATTTAATTAAATACTTTTAAAATACTGATAAATAACTTTTCATAAAATTTTGTTCGCTTAAATTTTATCATATTTTCTGAAATATCTAATATAGAATATGTTTCTCAGAGTTGTATAAATTCTAAAGAAATATATAAAATTTTAATTTTAATATGTATATTTATTTTAGGTCACCATTATATAAAAAATATATCTTATAAGAAATTTTTACATTCCGAAAATTAAGTAAAACTTCTGCTCTCAGAAATTGAAGTTGACGATATTTTTGAAACTATGTAAAAATATGAGACATTATTATGATGCTATTTTTGTACAAAAGTTAATTTTCTACAAAAAAGATTCAGTGTAAAAATATCATAAATGTTGTTTTAACAATATAAACATTTGTTTGTTTCACCCAAAAGGTTTTTAATTATAAAAAAACAAAATTGTTTTAAAAAAAATATAAAAATCAAAGCTGTTCTTGAGGACTTCCAACTAAATTGTTTTATTGACGCTACTGCTAGGAATTTAAATGAATATGATTATTATTTAGAAATTGTGGTATTTTTACATGTGTTTTTAATTTAATTAATGCTGGGCTAGTAAATTAGCCTAAACTTTTTGACCCCCCTCTACATTTATTTCTGGCGGCGGCCCTGGTGTTGTCTATTGTGGAGAGTAGTACCACACGATTTACCTGCTTCAAATGCATGTTGGTGTTCATAAAGGGGGTTTATTTGAAGTGCCCCATCCTTGATATGTGCGTCCAGAAGTTTTCCAGTGTTTTCAGCAGGAATGATGCTAGGAAGATTTGTATACCTTGGCCACAGTGTATTTTTTTGGGGTAGAAGTATTAAGATGGCGTAAGCAACTCTCCATGCCTCAAAGACGTACCCTGTTATGAACTGTTATAAAAAATATTTTCCCAAAGATCAGCTTTTCAACTTTAAGAGGGTCCAGATTATGATTTTTTTAAAAATTTATCATTTTAAGCGGTTTTTCTGACTTTTTTCTGCGAAATATGCAGCAAGAATAATTATCAAAAAACCAATTTGTTTGTTTTTCGATTCTTTTTACAAAAGTTGTATTAACAGCATCACTATTAAATTTCAATTAATTTTTTTTTAATTCTAAAAATGGCTATTTTTGACACACAAACATATAACAAACAGAAAAAGCTAACTTTTTTAGGATTTTGGTTTTTATGTTCTTTGCACCTTTTTCTTAAAGATGGTACTAGCGGTTTGTAGTAATATTTTAACTAAAAAAATCTTTATAAACTGGGCTACTGGTAGATCGCACCGGATTTTATCAGTAAATAATAGATCTTGGATCTAATCAAGATGGCCACCCGACTATTTGTTCTTGATGGTATGGTGAAGGTAGCATAATATTATTTGTATAATTTATAAATGACCAACTGTGGACTTTACCAATAAGGTTAACCGCGGCAATCAAACCCAGATTCAGGGCCGGATTTAGGGGAGGGCAACACGGGGCTACAGCCCCGGGGCCTCCACAAAAGAGACTTCGTTCAATTCAGACTAGTAAACACTAGTAAACAACTTTTCCTTCCATATTTTTTTTCGCGTTTTACCTTTACCTACAGTATACTTTGACTATTTAAAATAAGCATTAAGCACGATGTTTTAAAGGAATCAGATATGTCTGATATAATCAAACAATTAAAAAGTCTAGAAAAGTGCAAGAACTTTAAACGGGGTAAATGAATCCATTCTATTAAACTTAAAATAATATTGTTTTTTGTATTTTGTTCTAATTTCGTAAGAACAACACTTAAATTTTTAATTGGTATTATTTTAAAAAATATATTTGTGAGCAATCTGCCCAAGGGCCTCCACAGTCTTAAATCCGGCGCTGGCCAGATTTTTTATTGTGGTAAGTAATCCTTAAAAATCTTTAAATATACAGAGTGTTCCGTTAAAACATATTGAAGTAGGTTTTGCTATCTTATTTTCTGATAATTACTTACAAGTGAAATTAGGAAAAACGCAATTTTAATTTTAATTTTTTTTACTGATAACATATTTTTATTTAGAAATAAAAACACAATTAAAAATTATGTTTGCCTAAATTTTAATTGTCATTAGAAGACAATTTCAAATATAACGATTACACAGCCCACAAAATAAAAAAAGTTGAAGATCCGAAAGACTTGACTATAGTATCCTTATAGTTTTTGGGTCACTAAATCCAAATCCCTTTTTACTTCATCGGGTCATGGTCAAAGGAATTTCAAGGTCAAATCTGCAAAATTAATGGCAACCAAATTTGAACAGTTTTCTATAACAATTTATTTTAAGCTACCTAGATTTGTGCCGTTTTAAAAAGAATATATCCAGGCCAACTCGATCTTCTTAAAATATTAATAGGTAGATATTGCTACAATAAGGAGGTGTACAATTTACTAGAAAAACATAAAGGTAATTTTTATGTAAAAGGGACCATGCTATCCAAAATAAAAAAAATCTTATGAAAAAAAAATCCATTGGCCCTTTTTTTAATTTAAAATTGAAATTCCGGATCGACCTCACTGGTAGAAATTTTTAAAAAAGTTGTACGCCAGAAAACGCATAGTACATGCATACCAAATTTCGTAAAGATATCTTAAATGGTATTCCAGATATTTCAGAAAACAGTTTTTTGAAAAGACGTTTAGGTCATATGTTCATATTATTTTTTTTAATGAGTTCAGAAATCACTTCCTTGAATATTAGCATATTATTAGGAAACTCCCTGCATGACTCAAAAATTTCCAATATTTTGTCACTAAAAGTTATCATTGGAAAGAAGTAACATCTTACTTAACTGCAAAAAAGTGGTCAAGGGCAGTTTGAGGTACAATTTTAAATTACAAGAATAATAACCCTTAAAATTTAAGTGTTTGTAGTTTATATTTTCAACTATACATTTAAGACCTAAACAGTTACTTTAATAAAAGTGGATAAGTTTTATTACTTTACTCTTAATCTTAGTAATAAATAAGGCTATTATAAGAAACGTTAATAACTTTACATAATCATAAGATCTTAGAAATTTTGGACTAAGCGTCTTCTAAATCAGAATAATCGTCATCGTAGTCAAAATACTGTTTTCGAAATTTTCCATCTGGATCATATTTTGCACTTAGCTTATTAAACTGATCTCTATGTTTCAGGAGCAGAGTATGCAATATTTTTCCTGCCATTTCTCTTTGCTTCTGGTTACATTTTGAGCATCCTGTGGCAATTACGTCGGGTAGATATTCTAGAAACATAATAGACCAAGAGTAAATAAAAAGCAACAACTAATAATACATTATTAGCTAACATATATTTCTCAACTATGACCAAAAGTACATTTAGTTCTATTATCATTTCAGCAGAGAATTC
The DNA here is from genome assembly GCA_019359885.1 of Listronotus oregonensis. Lineage (NCBI taxonomy): Eukaryota > Metazoa > Arthropoda > Insecta > Coleoptera > Curculionidae > Listronotus > Listronotus oregonensis. The sequence goes on along the minus strand of JAHBCN010008936.1, from coordinate 13,639 downwards.
TACGTAACTATAATAAAATATATAATTAAAAAATTCGGCATCAGGAAGGTAAGGGGACAGAAGAAAAAGGATATTTATCTAAAAATACAAAAATAAATCAATGTTTTATTAAAGTTGTATAAGAATTACGATAGCATTTACGAAATATTCTTACTCTTTTTTAAATGAAAAATTTTAAAAAATTATTTAATAATGCTTATCAATTAGATTTATCTAAAAAGGTTATATTGCTTTTAGAAAACTACTCTAGCCTAAAGATATGCATAAAAAGATGGATTTAATAAAAAAAGTTAGTCAATAAAAATATCTTACAATTAGTGTCAAATATTTGCAATTGATAGTGTTTCTAATTAGTGTCAAATATAAGTGTTTCTGATATTTTTAACTGGAATACCCTAAATATATTTGGATTTTAGTACAGCATTTTCGGAAAAAACCGTTTTTTTGAAAATAATGGCATTTTAACAAACAAGTTATTATTAAGTATTAAGGACAAGTTATGATATTTTTTCGGCAATGACTTTTTTTTTAATGTGATGATCATAGTTTTCCTTGAGCTTTTTTCAGGTAAATGATTTTTTATACCATTATAAATAATACTTATAAATAAATGATCGCCGAAAAACACATTTAAATGTTATATTTAAAAACTTAAAAATGTACAGTGTGGCGCATTTTGGTTATATTTAGGGTACTGGGAAAATCGTAAAAAATAGAACAAATTCGTTCATACAATTATGGGACAGATTTTAAAAACAAATTTCGAGACAAACTCAATTTGTTTTGAAAATACAGGGTATTATTAATTTTTTGTCGATTTTACAAGATAGTATATTGGTTAATATTATGGATAGTAAAAAAAACTTGAGTTATTACACAAAGAAGGAGGGTTCATATGGGCGGTTTTTGACCTAGCGGATAATGATTCTTATGACTTAGAATATATTTAATGGACCGTCAAAAGTAATAAAAACTAATTCCAGGCTAAACAAAAGCACTCCACTCTCGCATACACTCTCCAGCCCTTAATTCAGGCAATTTCAATTTCGCACAAATATAGAACAATTAAATATATAAGTTAGATTTACATGTAAAAAATAGATAAAATACGATTAAATCTTTAATAATTGGCACACTTTTATGTACAGGGTGTCCTATTTTCGTGTGTTTAACGGGGTTTCTCGCTTAAGAGTGAAGTTACAAAGATGCGGTTTTCGCGACACCGTGCTAGTTTTTTGTCAAACGAAAGAGGCCGCAAACAGATTTGTCCTAGCCCCCTTAGTTTCTTCGCTACAGTTGCACTTTTTTAAATGGAATATTTTTTCGTCATATTATTTGCCACACTGAGGGCTTTCTAAAAATATAATATAGGCGAAACTTATTTTTATAAACAGCATTAATGACAGTCAATCAACGTCAAATGATTGCTATTGAATTTTTTAATGTTAGTTCCTAGATTATCGTTATCATTTATCTAAAAAATATGGCACAAAACCAAAATTTTGAACATTTTGAAAAGTTTGATATGAATAGATGTTTCATATTATCCAACGAAGACGTCGATGAGGCGGCGGAGCTTTATCTAAATAGGTACGTTAGAAGAACAAATAATATTTTTTTCAAATTTGACTTTTTTTTCGATTTCTATATAGATATCCTGAAAGAAGAGAGCCTGATAGGCGCATATTTCGTAAAATACAAAACAATCTAATTCAATATGGGTCATTTAGTAAACCTAGGCCGAAGAATTATAGTAAAGATAATGAAGTAGCTGAAATAAATGTTTTGGCATCAGTTGAAAATACCCCAGGGACATCTTGCAGGCAAATAGAAGAAAATATCGGAGTATCCAAAACAAAAGTCGAAAAAATATTGAAACGACATAAATTTAAACCTTACAAGTATAAACTTGTGCACAATCTTCATCCTGGCGATCCTGAGCAGAGTGTGGAGTTTTGTAACTGGTTTCGCAATATGTGTGAAAGGCAGAATAATTTTGACAGGAAGATCATTTGGTCGGACGAAGCCCATTTTACCAGTGCGGGTATCCTCAATAGGAATAACTCAAGGTTTTGGAGCCAGGAAAATGTTATTTTTCCCAGGGAAGAAGAATTTAATATTGTATTTACCAAGGAAATTTGAATTCTGATAGATACATACAAATCCTTCAAGAAAAAGCAATGGCTATTATGGAAGATATTCCCTTGGTTCAAGTAAATGACATCTATTTCCAACAAGATGGAGCTCCGACTCACAACTCTCACGTGAGACAAAACACTGGTTGGAACAGCACTTTCCTAATCGATTTATAGCCACGCACGGACCTATTAGATGGCCACCACGGTCTCTGGACCTCTCAGTTTTAGATTATTTTTTGTGGGGATATTTAGATTGTAAAATATACTCGGGGAGGTATGAAACAATTGAGGAATTAAGAGAGGCCACGGAAAATGCCTTTAGAGAGTTGCACAGTATTTATAAAGTTAGTAGTTGAGTTTGTCTTTTAAGGCTAAAAACAATTCTAGCGTAAAATTGTTATTTTTATCCATTAGGTTGTCTTGTTAATAAATGTTTATATTACTAGATTATTTTTTGGTGCGAGAAGGCATTTGACGTTGATTAATTTGACTGTCATTGATTTAAACCAAAGCCGCCTATGTTAAAAAGTAAATAATTGCAGGTTTGACTATATTAAATTTTTAGAAAGCTCTCAGTGTGGCAAATAATATGACGAAAAATATACTGGGTGTTCCATTTAAAAAAGTGCAACTTTGGCTAATCTCTCAAAGAAAGCAAATCCGAGAAAAATTTCAAGTACGCCACTCTATTCTGCGTAAAAAGTTCTATAAGGGCCCGTTTTTATCTTTTCGATAAGTTATCAGATACCTGAGATACGAGGGGTAACCGAAAATACAACTTTTTTAAAATCACCCTCTAGCGAAGAAACTAAGGGGGTTAGGACAAATCTGTTTGCGGCATCTTTCGTTTGACAAAAAAGTCGCACGGTGTCGCGAAAACCGCATCTTTGTAACTTCACTCATAAGCGAGAAACGTAATTAGTGTCATGGATAGAAATGTCTATGGAATAAAATAAAGTTAATGCTAAATGGACGTGGTACACCGAAGTGTGCCAATTATTAGAAATTTAATCGTATTTTATCTATTTTCACATGAATATCGATTCTATATATTTATTTGCACAATATAATTATGTGAACGTGGTACACAGAAGTGTGCCAACTATTAAAAATTTAATCGTATTTTGTCTATTTTCACATGAATATCGATTCTATATATTTATTTGCACAATATATGTAAACGTGGTTCACATAAGTGTGCCAATTATTAAAAATTTAATCGTATTTTATCTATTTTCACATGAATATCGATTCTATATATTCATTTGCACAATATAATTATGTGAACGTGGTACACAGAAGTATGACAATTATTAAAAATTTAGTCGTATTTTATCTATTTTTACATGAATTTTGATTCTATATATTCATTTGCACAATATATGTGCAAAATTAAAATAGTGTGACTTATGGGGTTAGAGGGTGTACTAATTAAATAACCTTTTTAATGATATCTTACACTCTATATATACCACATTTGATTTCTCAACGCAATTGGCACGTCTTTAAGCAACCCATAAAGTATTTATTTGCACAATATATGTGAACGTGGTTCACATAAGTGTGCCAATTATTAAAAATTTAATCGTATTTTATCTATTTTCACATGAATATCGATTCTATATATTCATTTGCGCAATATAATTATGTGAACGTGGTACACAGAAGTGTGCCAATTATTAAAAATTTATTCGTATTTTATCTATTTTCACATGAATTTTGATTCTATATATTTATTTGCACAATATATGTGCGAAATTAAAATAGTGTGACTTATGGGGTTGGAGGGTGTGCTAATTAAATAACCTTTTTAATGATATCTTACACTCCATATATACCACATTTGATTTCTCAACGCAATTGGCACGTCTTTAAGCAACCCAGAAAGTTTTTGTTTTTGAGTAGGGCTGTCTATCCAGGTGCCCAGGCAGAAAAAATAGATAGTTTATTTGTAAATCGGCTTTTTCTGAAAATTAGAAGAAATCGAAATAATGGGGTTAATAAAAGTCTCTTTTATCAATTTTCATCGTTGTGAAGCGAGATATTAACAATAAAAATTGTGCATGATTAACGTTGTCGATATCCGTCATATATGAAAGCCATGCGGAATATCTCGAAAACGGTTCCTACGATATTTTTTTAAATCAATGCAATATAAATCGTAGTATTAGAAAATTAAAAACAAAACTTGAATTTTTAACCGTTTTGTTAAAAAGATTAATTTTTAAAGGTTTAATAGATCTGTTTGCTACTAAGAAATAGTGTACAGAACTTTATTCCTTTTTTACGTAATCGAACTTATAGAAGAACTTTTAGTAAGGTGTATTCAATCTCATTTGAAACAGCAATAAATTTGGGATCCATTCAAAATATTGCATCACGAATAAAACTAAAATAGGAAAAAATATAATGATTCGTCCTGGTACTAATTCCGACCCGTTCAACAATCAATTTTTGTTAGAGGGAGATGGGCGAGTTCGGCGCGGATGGCATGGAAGAGGCGAAGATAAAAGATGTCCATCCGAGATTGGGGATTTAAATTGTGAACAGGTCAGGTTTTACTTACCATAAGGCAATAATTTTGTGTACGACTGTCGTGAGTGAACCAGCTTAAATAACATTATTAATTATACCCCAAAATTCTATATATACCTTAGCTACAACTCCTATTTTGCAGTTTTTCTTTATCTGTATTATCCAAAAACTAATCAAACTATATAGGGAGGGAGTTATAATTAGGTTTTATTTTTATGTCAAGAGTCTAAATAAATATAAAGCCCAAAGATCTTTTTAAAGTGCCAAAAGTGATGACAACTACCAAAGTTTGATAATTATCCCATGCACCAAAGATTAAAATCAAACTTCCCTTTCTTACTCTGTAAGTAAAGTCCTTAGTATTTGTTTGACTTGGTATACTTCTTTTAAATGTTTAAACAATCCATCTTTCGTAATTTTAATTTTTTTAGCCCTTATGATTATTTTTGTTGAAATAAAATTGTCCACATTCAAAAAATAGGCTAAAATTGCTTTGATTTTACACGGTAAGAACAAATAAATAAATAGATGTGACAATAATGTGATTTGTTCTTTTTTAAGGGTAACTTAGAGCTCTAAGCAAGATGTTTTTTTAAAAAATTGAAAAAGCCAATATGTTTAAATGTTACATTATGTAATATATATATATATAATATATATATATATATATATATATATATATATATATATATATATATATATATATATATATATATATATATATATATATATATATATATATATATATATATATATATATATATATATATATATATATATATATATATATATATATATATATATATATATATATATATATATCTATATATATATATATATATATATATATATATCCTAGATAGACCACTATGGCGTGAAGCGTGTGCCCTTGTCATGCATGTTTTTGATTCTTCGCAAGCAGTTCCCAATTTGTGACTTATTTCGATGTGTATGTCTGTATGAATCCTTATTATATATTGTAAATGGTTTTAAGATATAATAATTCGTGTATACGAATATTTATCGTATAGATTCTTATACAGATACTCATTAAAAAATTATTTGGTTAAAAAAAAAAAAAAAAAAAACTTAAATATAATACGTTAAATGTAGTGGCTGTATGCATTCCTGTGCAAAGCCAACCAAAGCAAAAAAATATATATATATAAAATTTGATAACTTAAGAAGCTTAACTTATAAAAAAATCGGTACACCACTGGAATCTAACCATCTACAAATTTAACGTCCCGAAAATGTAAAAAACGATATTGCTTTGTCTGTTACAGTTTTTCAATACCCCGTAAATACAAACAGAATGCGCCACCCTGTACAGACTGATTTTAAATATCTGGACCCATTTTTTTCCTACTTATTTATTTGTAAAGTATTAAGTCTGTAATAAGTAATAAGGATACTTATGTGAATTTACATACCAATTGTCTTTCTTTTATATAAAACGATACCGAAGTTATGATGGAAGAAAAAACACGATGAAATGTTTTGTGCAATATACCCATTGCGCGCTTGAGGTCAGAACTTGACCTAGATTACATACTGGTCTAAAAAAAGTTTTACTACTGTCAAAAGTAAATTAAATGCTCAACACACATAATAGGTTTATACTTAGTTATGTATCCTAAAGGCAAGAGGGTTGTGTTGAGTATGCAATTGCGTATTTAACTAAACATTTAAATTTGTTCAATTTTACATTTTTGGATGAATTTTTATTTAAATTAAAATTATTTTATAGACCGCGGCTACCTGCTTGGCCTTCTGATAAAGGACAGTCAAAATTGATTTTTTGTATATCGGGCTATTTTTTGCGAAGTGTTCTTTTTGTCTTTTGCTATATTTATGTAAATTTATAACGCTTCCATATTGTTTTATTTCCTTAAAAAAAGCCAGAAATAAATAAACCTATGAGTCCGAGAGCGGGTGAACAATTTTGAGTAGGTTCTTAAGGCACTTTGAAAATTTGTGTTATTGGATCCTTGAAGGACCCCTTTAACAAGGTCTGGCTGTAGAGTAGTGGACCTCTACCAACTCTTAAACTTTTTCAATTCAAGGGTTGGTAGGTGACCACTACCCTTCACCAGAGCATGACTTTTATGTTAAGGGGTCCTTCAAGGACAATTACACAAATTTTTTGGTATGCATATACCAAATGCAATTTCAAGTTCTCGAAATGACTGGAAAAATGCCTCTCGGGGGTTTTCGCGGGCTGATTCCGAATTCGAGGGTTAAAAATAACCCCTGTGCTCGTGGAGGGGGCGTGGGGCTGCGAGGGAGTGGGGGAGGGGGGTAAAAATTAATGTTTTGAAAATGGCTGAAAAAATTAATTTCGGGGCTTTAGCGAGTTTTAATTTTAAATTCGACTTTGTCAAATGCGTATACAGCGAAAATTTCAAAAAGCAGCTTCTTAAAGCATTATGAAGTTTTGTGCTCTTCCAATTCATGCCCGGGGCCCAATTGTCACAATATACCAATAACGTCACACGATATAATTTTCTATCGCAGAAATACTCGTTATTTCGTGCCACAAGTTGCCCTTTCACGAGCAAAGGGGATAATTTCACCCTCGAATTTGGAGGCTAAAAAACCCCCGAGTATTTTTTCAGTCATTCCACAGTGACCCCACCTCTCGCTGCCCCCGCGCCAGCCTTCATAAGCTTGAAGCTTATTTACTGCCAAATAAATAATTAAGTAGTTAAACCAAACCCAGTTTTTTAAAGAAGATCCCTATTTTTTTTTTTTAATTAACAAATAAACGTTTTGGCTGATTTGGTATCAAAACAATTTCGGTTTTTAGTTTTTTTTTTATCGACTATAATTATTTTTTTATTTAACATAAAATAATTGAATAAATAAAAAGTTTTTATATACAATCTACACAATCGCAATGTCCGTCAAGATATGTATCTATGATAAAGTTATTTAAATAAATTATTAATTACACAGGCGAACAAATTAAAAAAGCGGTGTGTTCTGGGTGTCGGACCAAGATTTTCTGGCGTATTTTTTTTGGCCAAACACGAATCTGAAGTCAAAATTGGGGGTCAAACAGCAAGAAATCGAGAAAAACCCAAATAACCGATACGGTACATTTACCGGTGGAAACATGCTACCACGGAATGTTTGGACTACGACTGTATAAACTATAAAAGATACCAAAAATACAAAAAAATAGATCTTTTTAAATTGTCTATATAAATAGTTATATAAACAAAGATATAAACGAAAATGTAATTTTGACAAAAATTTTCAGTTCAAAATAGGATTTTGTTTGTCTTTATTAATGTGATTTTTGGGATTTTTTATTATAAACCATTTATTTTATTTATTTGAATCACAAATTACTCAAAATTTGAAGAAAAAATCCAAAAATAAAAAAAAATAATTTTTAATTTTTTTTAGTGGTATACCTAGAAAAAATCCTGAAAATTCGGTTTTTTGATTATAACTCAAAAAATATATTTGCATACCTTATTTATATCTGTGTGTTTGACTATTCAGGTTTATAGAAGAGGAAATGCAGGTACTTAAATCAACGACTTTTAAGAGAGCAGACACGGTGTTCAATTCATAGATTATTCTATCGACCACCAACCCTAGGGTACGGCTATTACGATATATGAACAAAAGATATAGGTAATATAGGGTAAGCCACGCACAGACTCAGAGATAATGGGAGGAAAATAAATCATTCAAATATTTTTTAGTTTTACTTGCGCCAAATTAAAGGACTTCGAAGCTCGGATGAAGCACAATTTTTTAAAACTTTTTGGTACGAAATTAATTTTTTTTTTCTTTAAAAATTGTTAATATTTTTAACAAAGCCTATTGACCCACGTTATGATAAATTTATTAAAAATATTAGTTTACGTCCCACAAAGTTTCGTGTATCTTTTATAGTTTTTGAGATATTGACGTTTTAAATTAAAACAAAAAAGTTAATATCTGAAATTACGCCTTTTTTCAATTTTTTGCCGTGTGACCCCCATATTTGACTTCAGATTCGTGTTCAGCAAAAAAAATAAGCTAAAAAATCTTAGAACGACACCCAGCACACACCACTTTTTTTATTTTGTGGACCTGTGTTATAATTTGGTTACTGCAACATGCTACTATATTTAAACCAAAAAACCATTTTTATAATGTTTTTAACACTATATTTACTTACGTTTAAGTGTTCTTCCTTCCTGCGTACAAGGACCTTTGTCTAACATGCAATTCACATAGTTATTTAATAATCTATTGCTGGCCAAAATACTATCGACATCAATGTTATCATATTTCGTTGTATACCCTTGGGCGGCTCTTTCCACCCTCTTTATGGATTTTGCACAAACTTCACTTTCATCGCAAATCAATATCAGAAAAATTACCAAAGGATAAAAAAATTTGGCCTTTTTCATGTTTTAATCAATATGGAAAATACGATTAACTTTAGTCGTATAAGAGTTAAATAAATAAAGTGAAAAATAATTATTAATACATATTATGGTTACCATAAAGTAACTTTGGTACCTCGCGAATTCAAGGTGGACGACATGTATCGATCGAGTTTTGCAAGATGAACTTTGAGAAGGTATAAAAACATCATTGACGGACCATTATATGCATATAAATATAAATGCATACTAAACTAATTTTTTTTCTTTCTTTTTAATAAATTAATCGCAAAGCTTTGTATAAAGACAATAACACTTCAATTTTTAATCAGTTGCAGGCAAATAACGTGTTCATGTTTTGAATTTATCTTGATTTATATTATTGGAAATGTTTAATTCTTATGACCCAGAAAAAGTCGGGAATCAGGGGGGTGTAATATATTCAATCATCAAGCTATTTACATTTTGGTTATCATATAAATGATAGATCTGCCACCTTTACTAATTTCCTTGCTCCAATACATATCCGTCAGGGCTGAGAGTTCAACCGTTTAGACTCATTTTTTTGTTTTTGATTCTTGTCAAGAATTTTTCTATCGATCCTCCTTTTTTATATAGAATTTTATTTGCCGGTAGTTTTTCTCCAAACTTTGATTTTTGTAAAAAAAAATCATTTTCGGCGCCAAAATAATCATGTAGTGCATTTTTCCAGAAGTCCGAAAATATGTACAAAAATGCTGAAAAAGATTATCCGTACTTCTTAAATAACTCTTAACAATTTTTGTTTAATCAAATTTTACAACTTTTATGAGTAAAGGCCCTAGTCCAAGAGCCAGCTTAAAGCAGACAACACATATTTTATAAAGGTATGTACACACCGAAAAAACAAACAAGAACACACATTCGTTCTTGTTCACCTTGTTTGTATGTGTTCTTTGTTTATTGTTCGCGTTATTTTATCTACATAGCGCAATCAAATATTTGTTCACTCTCGTTTGACCAGTTGGAAAAGTTATGGATGACGACGAACAAAATTTATTTCTCTTTAGGTGTGTACACACCGAAAAAATACACAAAAACAAACATTCGTTCTTGTTCACTTTCTTTGTATGTGTTTTTTGTTTATTGTTGGCTTTTTCTGTCTACATAGCGCAACCAAATGTTTGTTAACTCTTGTTTGACTAGTTGGAATAGTTATGGATGACCATAAAAACAAAAATTCTCTTTGATGTACCGACGTCCACTGGAACATGTGCGAACAAGAACAAACAAACGTTTGTTCGCCGTTTTAACTATCTACACTGAAGAAAAATGTTTGTTCGCTGATATTTGTTCTTGATTGCTTTTTCGGTGTGTACATACCTTTTGATGTACCGACGTCTACTCGAACATGTATGAACAAGAACAAACAAATGTTTGTTTGCGTTTTTACTGTCCACACTAAAGAAAAACGTTTGTTCGCTGATGTTTGTTCTTGTATGTTTTTTCGGTGTGAACATACCTTAATATACAAGATACTGGGACTAGCTAAGCCCGGCCGCGGTGCCTACATGGTCCCTCAGGTGTGACCGGTATAAAAATCGGGTTATTTTTAAAAGTAATGTAACAAGTCTACCGTTTTAACATTTCATTATCTAACTCTACTGTAATCGAATAAAAATGATTACAGACAGTTTTAGCGGTTCTAACGTCACGGCAGACACTTTTGAAGATTCCAAAAAAAATTAATTTCGAAAGTATTTTAACAAACCCGATATTTACATATATTGTTTATTAAACTATTTTGAACTTATATTAATTTTGGCAGACATTTTTTCCTTTTCCAAAAACCCGGCAGACAGCGCAACTTTTGGTCCAGCGCGTGCATACTTACGTGCATAATATTAACGTTTACACCCTTAAAATCTGTTTACCAATAATAATACACAAATAAATTTAAAACTTATATAAGTATACACGTTAACAAGCATATTTACTGGTATAAAGTTAGGCAATAAGGAAAATAGGCCCATTTAAAGACTATAAATAATACAGAAGTATTCTAAGAAATATTACAATAATATAATTGAAACTCCTATTCATATTTTTAATCAATTCATACCAAAATATTAATTTATTTAATAATAACATTAAAAAACACTCTCTCGAAGTCGTCATTATATCATCAATATCAGTAATGATTTAATTTTAAGATTGTCAGAAGTCATGTGACATGTTTTTATTATCCACGAGATCAGTTTCTATAAAAATAAAAATAAAATTTATAAATTGAGCTTAGCACAAGGAAGTTTGAAGGTTTATGGAAGGCCAATGCTGTAGAATAAAATTGTTTACGCGTGAAGGGCAGCGGGGGCACACTATATATCTAGCGTTGGCAGTATTTAAATGGTTTGAAGGAGATTAACTTCCTTGTCTGGTCAGCGAACTGATCGAAAATTCCGAAGGCAATAATAGTATAATGATTTTTTTAAACTATGCTTAGCCAAGGAAGTTTGAAGGTTTATGGGAGCCCAATACCTGAACTATTCGATCAAAAAATGTCCGGCCCACTATTAAAATAACTGTCTTGAAGATTCCCTTATGATTTTGCTACATACTGATAAATCAGTGTGTAGGAAGTGTATACTTGCCGGAGTCCCGTTTTTGTGTGCGACGGCGTGGCGCGTATATAACCATACCCGTACTGTACCGTCATCCTTTCATCAACTCTTCTAAGTGAATTACATGTTTTCAACCAACAATGTTGCGCAAAAAAATATAAAAAAACAGTGAAAGTATAGTTAGTTTGAATTTGAAATGTGAAAGTCCGGACCTGACCTACTATTTATTGCGGAAACTTTGCAGGGCCTTTTCCCGTATCCCTGCTGCCCCTTACGCTTAAACAATTTTGTTCTACAGCATTGACCTTCCACAAACCTTCAAACTTCCTTTTGCTAAGCTTAATTTATAAATTTTAATTTCATTTTTATAGAAACTGATCCCGTAGATCAGCGTTTCCTAAATTATGTTCCGCGGAGCCCTGGGGTTCCGCGAAAAAGAAAATTATTCTGTGAGTCCAGAATCCTGACTGGATTTTCAACTTACGTATTACCGAAAAATAAGTATCGCATGCATTAAGCTGGACGCGGAGCCCAATATGAGACTGCAACTTTCATCAATAAGACCCAGTGGCAGCTCTTGGATATTTAATTTTTTATCTAAAAAGTGAGATAATGATCCACACTAAATTTACCAGACGCTATTGGCCTTAAGAGAAACACTGGTTAAAAAAAAATTGCTAGTAAATCAGAAGCAAATCCTCTATTTGTATTTTTTGTGAATTTGATCAAATGTTTTCGTCAAAACTCATATTTCGCTAAATTATCTATATTTTTCTCATGCCTGGGGAGTGGCGCCTCCTACAACACTTAGCATTCTTTACTCCATTCAAACAAGAGCTGTTCGTCTTATTAATGATCCCACACTTACAAAAAAGATTCCTTCCGTTGCCCACCGACGAGCTGTAAGGTATATGTGGCTCTTTTATAGGTATTTTCATGGCTCCGAAGAGGTGGCGAATATAATTTCTCCTCTGACAGCTCCCAGCAGGGCAACACGTAGTGCCCCTTTTATACATCCTTTTACAGTCCAACTTAAAAGGCCCCCAACTTCCAACTTTGTTTGTTCCTTTATCCCTGTCCAGACTATGGAACCTGCTACAAGCAGAAGTTTTCCCTTTTTCCAGATCTCCAAATATTTAGGTCTCGTGCGAATAAACTCCCTCTTACCACACTTCAGACAGCCACGGTACAGTACGGCCACATCCTTCGTGGACTGTCCCAAAATAAAAAATTGTATGAAGAGTGAAAATAGTTTCGTTCCTTGCATTGATAGCCTTATCTATGTATAAAAGTATCCTTTTTTTTATTTCATGTTCAAATTACTTTTCGGGTTTTTTAGTAAAATATTTTTTTAAAGGGATTACTAAATATTTTGTAAAAAAAAAATTATAACGATATTACGAGTCTATCGATTCCTATAATTTAAAATGCAAAAATATTTATTTGTGCAGCATTAAGAGGGTTCCGTGCTTATTTTTCCTGTTAAAACGGGTTCCATATGTGAAAAAGTTTGAGTAACGCTGCCGTAGAGGATGAAAACATATCACATGATGAAGGCGATTCCGAAGATGACAATCAATCTTAAAATCAAATAATTACTAATATTGATGTTATAATAACGACTTCAAGAGAGTGTAATTTTTTTATTTAATAAATTGATATTTTAGTATAAATTAATTAAAAATATTAATAGGGGTTTCAATTATTTTACTTGTAATATTTCTATAAGACTTATGTATTAATTATAGTCTTAAAATGGGTCTATTTTCCTTATTGCCCATGTTTATACCAGTAATTGTGCTTGTTTACTTGTATATTCAAATAATTTTTTAAATTTATTTGCACATTATTATTGGCAAACAAATTATAAGGGTGTAAAAGTTAATATTATGCACGCGCTGGACGAAAGGTTGGGCTGTCTGTCGGGTATTTGGAACCGGAAAAAATGTCTGCCAAAATTAATATAAGTTCAAAA
>JAHBCN010008935.1:0-36787 GCA_019359885.1 Listronotus oregonensis | reverse complement strand
TGTTTATATTTTAAATAAAAATATAAATATTTAAATGGAGTAAATGTTACAAAAAAAGATAACTTTTTTAGTAAATTTAATAAAAATTATTAATTAGTAAGGAAAGAGATAGATTCTACTGACATTCTAGAGTAGAGTTAATAAATATAAGTAATCTAAAATCAAAGAGAAAAGTATCATAAAAACTAGTCAAAGTGATATAGCAGAAGGTTTTTAAAACCTTTTAGGTTATTGTAAACAGCATGATCATTATAGTTTTAGTTAATTTTTAAAAGACACGCTATTTTATAATTAAATCGGTTGAATTTTGTTTACGGTAAAACTGTATATGAAAATAGCTCCAAAAAGTAAAACTTTTTTTCTCAATAACTATAAACCTAACGAAAAAGGAGCATTTTTTCTTTTGTTCAGAAAATACTGAATACATACTAACTACTAATAAGTTCAAAATTTTAATTTGGAAAAAATTAGAAGCGCAGCACGATTTTTTCTTACAAGTTTTAAACTAATAACTGAATTGCCAACTATAAAAACATATACAGAGTGACCAATTTAAAGTGTTACATGACAAAATGTCTAAACGGCTAGTTAAAAAAAATGGGTAATGCAATGGAAAATTAGGTGAAACTCATTGACGTTAGAAGTAACTTCGCAAGCCTTCTAACTTTTTATGGGTAAGTGGTAACTGGTAATCTCCAAAAAAACACGTTATATTCCAAACATAATGGAATGTGAATGTCAGTGTCAATTATTTTTTATTAAATAAATCAAATACTAATATTAAAAAAAAATACAAAAATATTTATTTATTTTTTTACAGGTGCACAAAGTAACGTTTGTTTTGATCTTGATGTTTATTGCCTTATTTCGAAAATAAACGTTGAACTATTTATAGCATATCTAGGTAATCCTTTGAATTACACGCGTAACCATTTGCTTCATGTCTTCAACTGTGGTTGACTGTTTGTTTGACAAATCCCATAGAAAAAAGTCAATAAAAGTCATATCTGGCATTCAAGCAGGCCAGCTTACTGACCCTTCACGTCTAATCCATCAATCAGGGAAAGTATCACCAAGTATATAACGTGCATCTCGATAGTACCGCGTTGGCGTTCTATCGTGCTGAAATCAAACTTTTCCTTGTTGTTCTCTTAGTAAGACATTACTAATAAAAATGCAGTATCCCTGTTTTTTGTTTTAGTGTTTCATTAAAAAATGTGGTGATAACATCGCTTAATATCTCACACTTAGTATTTAAAGATAAATGGTGCCATGGCTTGTTAAAGTCACTTCGTCCACGCTGTCCCAGTGTTTTAGCTAATTCTTTGAGACCAATATGAGGGTTAAAAGCCACTGTTTTTAAAACTCCTATCGCCAAACTTTCATTTGATTTGATTTTAAGGCAACGAATCAATAACATTTTTACTTAGTTGTTAAATTTATTCATTTTTGAAAGTGAGAAACATTAATAAAAGCTACTTTAACATACCATACTATGATTATAAATTAATTCATTTTATTTTGTTTACCGGGTAACAATATAAGTATTTTTTTAATTCCTTAATTTGAAAGCAAGATCTGTAAAAAAGATGTTATTAGAGACACTTATTACTTTTTTGTTTTGACCATATTTGTTTTTACGTTATAAAAATTTTTATGTTTTTTATTTTATTTTACCATAAATTCTAACATGAATTTAAGAAGTCGTTCAATTAATTTCAGTTTAAAATGTAAAAACAATATAATCAAAATAATTTTATCAGAAATTTGCATATTTTAATTAAGATTATTCGCCTCGCTAGATTACGTTAAAAATGCTTTATAAAAATTTGAATTTTTATCATCCCGTTCTAGACTATATACCAGCGTTAAAACAAATACTTAATGAAGTTTTAATTATAGCACGCCTATACGAATATATTTTAAAAATAAAAATATCTATTTTCAAACCGTGTGACGTTTGTACAGGGTTACTCAGTTATTCTGTACGGTTATCCTAAAATGTACGTGTTTTAAAAAAGTTACTTTATTAGTAATTGTTTTAGTTAATTAGAAAAGAAAAAAAAAGATACAAAAAACATGTAAAAAAAGCTGATTTAAAATATCCTTGATTAATTATCTAGAGGGAGATACAAAAGTACTAGACCAATCTGATTTTGGTTGGATGTACGAGGTGGCGGCCATGTTTTTGCTCAAAAACCTTTAGAGAGATGTATGTAACCAGAATCGTGTGATGCTCACTCTTAAAAAGGTCCGGAACATTATTTGTTAAATAAACCAAATGTAAATAACAAATCGAAAAACAGCATTTTGTTCTATTTTAATTGCTCATAGCTTTATAAGTAGAGGTCGTAGAGAAAAACTGTAAAAAGACAAATTTGTAGGTAATTTTTGTATGGGATAAGCTTTGTTAGAAATTGCAAAATGCATTACGCTTAGTACAAAAAAGCAATACCTAAACAAAAAAAGATAAAATTGGTTTGTTCTAGGCACTAATGGTTCTAAGGACCTCCAGATAAAGCTTTGTGCAATAATGAAGCATCATGCTTAATTTTGCTACAATCAATTGTGTCTCCGGTAGCGTAGTGGTCAGAGTTTCGGCTCGCGGGCCCGGCGATCCGGGTTCGATTCCCAGTGCCGGAGAGACACTTTTAGGTAGTAGTTATTTAAAAATAACGTCCGTGGTGGCACTACCGCGTTGTCTAAAAGGTGCTGTGAAATGCAACATTTGCATGTTTCAGTGCTTGGACAACGTTGACGGAACAACTGGGAAGAAATGGGTTAAACACCGGAAAACCCGGCACTTACGTTACTTTGGTACTTAGGTTTATATATGTATATATAATCCGTAGAATATAATATACATATATAATAATCCTTCGTGAGCTGCCATAAAGATTAAAAAAAAATCAGTTTGTCAGTTTTGGGACAATAATTTTGCGATATAAATTCGTTTAGAAAAAACGGACAATTTTGCTAATTAGATAAAGTACAGAATATGGGACTTAGACATTTAAATTTCTTTTTCATATACTTTAAATCTTAAGCTTTTAAACGCTTTATTAAAAAAAAATAACAATTGGATGATAAGTAAATAAATTGGGTTATTAACATTTTTTGGTTATAAACAAATTGACAATTACCGCAAATTTTATATAAACAGTTATACTGAAAAATAGGCTTAAAATTATTTAAAAACATGCTTCCTCCGATGACGCTGAAACTAGCGGCCTAGTAAATACCCCGACTATACACCAATAATAATGTTTATCTCATTTGCTAAATTAAAATTTGTTAAAAACTTGATTGACTATTTTTTTTATTTTTCGGGTTAGGGGTTCTGGAGATACCCCAAATCTAAAAGTGTGGTCAAAACAATCTCAAATAACAACTTTTATTAAACGATTTGTTGTAAAATTGTTATTACCTATTATACTTTTTAAAGTTATGAGTTACGGGGTCTTAGATATGCCTAGAATCCAAAAATGTGGTCAAAACAATT
Source organism: Listronotus oregonensis (assembly GCA_019359885.1). Lineage (NCBI taxonomy): Eukaryota > Metazoa > Arthropoda > Insecta > Coleoptera > Curculionidae > Listronotus > Listronotus oregonensis. Next base: position 33,285 of record JAHBCN010008935.1, on the reverse strand, counting down.
TGCGTGTCAAAAATAAAGATGACGGCCAGATATATGGACTTTTTTCTTAACAATTTGTTGTAAAATTCCTTTTAACTAATATTCTTTTTCTAATTTTCGTATCAGGGGGTCCTAAAGAAGCCATTTACCTAAAAGTGTACCCAAAACAAATTCTGTGTCACAATTAAACATGGCGGCCAAATAAAAACTTTTTTAAACAATTCATTGTAAAATTGTTTTTACCGATTTTTTTTAAATGAGTGACGGGGTCTTAAAGATGACCAGAACTCAATTTGGGTTACTTGGTCTTAAAGATGCACAGAACCCAAAAGTGCGGTCAAAGCAATTGGTATGTTAAAATTAAACATGGCGGCCAAATAATAACTTTTCAAAACAGTTTGTTGTAAAATTGTTATGAACTAATATTTTTTTTCCAATTTTTGGGTAAGGTTGTCCCTAAATATAAAACAATTTGTTTGTCAAAATTAAACATGGCGGCCGCATAACAATTTTTTTAAACAATTTGTTGTAAAATTGTTATTGACTACTATTTTTCTTCAAATTTTGGATTACGAGCTCCTGGAGATTCCCAGAAGCTAAGCTGTTATTAACTAATAGGGTTAGGTGGTCCTTAAGATGCTCTGGATCTAAAAGTGTGAATAAAATAATTTGTGTATTAAAATTAAACATAACGGCCAATCAACAACTTTTTCTAAACAATTTGTTGTAATATTTTTATTAAGTAATAGCTAGGCTGTTATTAACTAATAGGGCTAGGTGATCCTAAAGATGCCCTGGAACTAAAAGTGTGGTCAAAATAATTTGTGTGTTAAAATTAAACATAACGGCCAATTAACAACTTTTTCTAAACAATTTGTTGTAATATTTTAATTAATTAATAGCTAGGGTGTTATTAACTGATAGGCCCAGGTAATCCTAAAGATGCCCTGGAACTAAACGTGTAGTCAAAATCATGTGTGTGTTAAAATTAAACATAACGGTCATTTAACAACTTTTTCCAAACAATTTGTTGTAATATTTTTATTAAGTAATAGCTAGGCTGTTATTAACTAATAGGGCTAGGTGGTTCTAAAGATGCCCTGGAACTAAAAGTGTGGTCAAAATAATTTGTGTAATATTTAAATTAAGTAATAGCTAGGCTGTTATTAACTGATAGGCCCAGGTAATCCTAAAGATGCCCTTAAACTAAACGTGTGGTCAAAATAATGTGTGTGTTAAAATTAAACATAACGGCCAATTAACAACTTTTTCTAAACAATTTGTTGTAATATTTTTATTAAGTAATAGCTAGGCTGTTATTAACTAATAGGGCTAGGTGGTTCTAAAGATGCCCTGGAAATAAAAGTGTGGTTAAAATAATTTGTGTGTCAAAATTAAACATGACGGCCAATTAACAACTTTTTCTAAACAATTTGTTGTAATCTTTTTATTAAGTAATAGCTAGGATGTTATTAACTAATAGGGCTAGGTAATCCTAAAGATGCCCTGGAACTAAAAGTGTGGTCAAAATAATTTGTGTGTCAAAATTAAACATGACGGCCAATTAACAACTTTTTCTAAACAATTTGTTGTAATCTTTTTATTAAGTAATAGCTAGGATGTTATTAACTAATAGGGCTAGGTAATCCTAAAGATGCCCTGGAACTAAAAGTGTGGTCAAAATTAAACATGACGGCCAATTAAAAACTTTTTCTTAACAATTTGTTGTAATATTTTTATTAAGTAATAGCTAGGCTGTTACTAACTAATAGGGCTAGGTGGTTCTAAAGATGCCCTGGAACTAAAAGTGTGGTTAAAATAATTTGTGTGTCAAAATTAAACATGACGGCCAATTAACAACTTTTTCTAAAAAATTTGTTGTAATATTTTTATTAAATAATAGCTAGGCTGTTACTAACTAATAGGGCTAGGTGGTTCTAAAGATGCCCTGGAACTAAAAGTGTGGTCAAAATAATTTGTGTGTCAAAATTAAACCTGACGGCCAATTAACAACTTTTTCCAAACAATTTGTTGTAATATTTTTATTAAGTAATAGCTAGGCTGTGTGTCAAAATTAAACATCACGGCCAATTCACAACTTTTTCTAAACAATTTGTTGTAATATTTTTATTAAGTAATAGCTAGAATGGTATTAACTAATAGGGCTAGGTAATCCTAAAGATGCCCTGGAACTAAAAGTGTGGTTAAAATAATTTGTGTGTCAACATTAAACATGACGGCCAATTAACAACTTCTTCTAAACAATTTGTTGTAATATTTTTATTAAGTAATAGCTAGGCTGTTACTAACTAATAGGGCTAGGTGGTTCTAAAGATGCCCTGGAACTAAAAGTGTGGTCAAAATAATTTGTGTCAAAATTAAACATGACGGCCAATTAACAACTTTTTTTAAACAATTTATTGTAATATTTTTATTAAGTAACAGCTAGGATGTTATTAACTAATAGGGCTAGGTAATCCTAAAGATGCCCTGGAACTAAAAGTGTGGTCAAAATAATTTGTGTGTCAAAATTAAACATGACGGCCAATTACCAACTTTTTCTAAACAATTTGTTGTAATATTTTTATTAAGTAATAGCTAGCTTGTTATTAACTAATAGGGCTAGGTGGTTCTAAAGATGCTCTGGAACTAAAAGTGTGGTCAAAATAATTTGTGTGTCAAAATTAAACATGACGGCCAATTAACAACTTTTTCGAAACAAGTTGTTGTAATATTTTTATTAAGTAATAGCTAGGCTGTTATTAACTAATGAGGTCAGGTGGTTCTAAAGATGCCCTGGAACTAAAAGCGTGGTCAAAATAATTTGTGTGACAGAATTAAACATGACGGCCAATTAACAACTTTTTCTAAAAAATTTGTTGTAATATTTTTATTAAGTATAGCTAGGCTGCTATTAACTAATAGGGCTAGGTGGTTCTAAAGATGCCCTGGAACTAAAAGTGTGGTCAAAATAATTTGTGTGTCAAAATTAAACATGACGGCCAATTATCAACCTTTCCCAAACAATTTGTTGTAATATTTTTATTAAGTAATAGCTAGGCTGTTATTAACCAATAAGGCTAAGTGGTTCTAAAGATGCCCTGGTTAGGCTAAGTGTGGTTAAAATCATTTGTGTGTCAAAATTAAACATGACGGCCAATTTAAAACTTTTTCTTAACAATTTGTTGTAATATTTTTATTGAGTAATAGCTAGGCTGTAAATAACCAATATGGCTAGGTGGTTCTAAAGATGCCGTGGTTAGGCCAAGTGTGTTTAAAATAATTTGTGTGTCAAAATTAAACATGACGTCCAATTAACAACTTTTGCTAAACAATTTGTTGTAATATTTTTACTAAGTAATAGCTAGGATGTTATTAACTTATAAGGCTGGGTGGTTTTAAAGATGCCCTGAAACTAAAAGTGTGGCCAAAATAATTTGTTTCTCAAAATTAAACATGACGGCCAATTAACAACTTTTGCTAAACAATTTGTTGTAATATTTTTACTAAGTAATAGCTAGGATGTTATTAACTTATAAGGCTGGGTGGTTTTAAAGATGCCCTGAAACTAAAAGTGTGGCCAAAATAATTTGTTTCTCAAAATTAAACATGACGGCCAATTAACAACTTTTTCTAAACAATTTGTTGTAATATTTTTATTAAGTAATAGCTTGGATGTTATTAACTAATAGGGCTAGGTGGTTTTAAAGATGCCCTGGAACTAAAAGTGTGGTCAAAATAATTTGTGTGTCAAAATTAAACATAACGGCAAATTAACAACTTTTTCTAAACAATTTGTTGTAATATTTTTAATAAGTAATAGTTAGGATGTTATTAACTTATAGGGCTGGGTGGTTAGTTGTGGTTAGTTGTGGTAAAGATGCCCTGAAACTAAAAGTGTGGTCAAAATAATTTGTTTGTCAAAATTAAACATAACGGCCAATTAACAACTTTTTCTAAACAATTTGTTGTAATATTTTTAATAAGTAATAGCTAGGATGTTATTAACTTATAGGGCTGGGTGGTTAGTTGTGGTTAGTTGTGGTAAAGATGCCCTAAAACTAAAAGTGTGGTCAAAATAATTTGTTTTTCAAAATTAAACATGACGGCCAATTAACAACTTTTTCTAAACAATTTGTTGTAATATTTTTATTAAGTAACAGCTTGGATGTTATTAACTAATAGGGCTAGGTGGTTCTAAAGATGCCCTGGAACTAAAAGTGTGGTCAAAATAATTTGTTTGTCAATATAAACATGACGGCCAATTAATAACTTTTTCTAAACAATTTGTTGTAATATTTTTATTAAGTAATAGTCAGGCTGTTATTAACCAATAGGGCTAGGTGGTTCTAAGGATGCCCTGGAACTAAAAGTTTGGTTAAAATAATTTGTGTATTAAAATTAAACATAACGCGCAATTAACAACTTTTTCTAAACAATTTGTTGTAATATTTTTATTAAGTAATAGCTAGGCTGTTATTAACCAATAGTGCTAGGTGGTTCTAAAGATACCCTGGAACTAAAAGTATGGTTAAAATAATTTGTGTGTCAAAATTAAACATGACGGCCAATTAACAACTTATTCTAAACAATTTGTTGTTATATTTTTATCAAGTAAAAGCTAAGCTGTTATTAACCAATAGGGCTAGGTGGTTCTAAAGATGCCCTGGAACTAAAAGTGTGGTCAAAATAATTTGTGTGTCAAAATTAAACGTGACGGCCAATTAACAAATTTTTCTAAACAATTTGTTGTAATATTTTTATTAAGTAATAGCTAGGCTGTTATTAACCAATAGGGCTAGGTGGTTCTAAAGATGCCCTGGAACTAGAAGTGTGCTTAAAATAATTTGTGTGTCAAAATTAAGTACGGCGGCCAAAAACTTTTTTTAAAGAATTTGTTGTAAAAATGTTATCGACCATTATTTTTCCCATTTTTAAGTTACGAGGTCCTTAACATGCCCAAAACCAAAAATTGTGTCTAAAACAATGTATTTGTTAAAATTAAAGCTGTCGGCCAAATAAATAAAAACTTTTTTTAAACAATTAGCTGTAAAATTGGTATAAACTAATATTATTCTTCGCTGTTGTCCTACATGATTATTACACTCTGTAGTATGCATTTTATTCATACTGGCCAGCACAATATACAAAGATAAACAAAATGACTCACGACGGCGTTACTCATCACTTCGGATACCGTCATTGCATTCATTTGTGCGGGCCAGAAAACATCGAAATTAAATTGTGTGAAAAACGTGATATTAGTGAAATAGAATGCCGAAAGTTATTAGAAAAAGAATAATTTCGACTTCAGATTCGGATAATGGAGGGAACGAATCAACATTAGAACCACCACCAAGGAAAAGAAAGAAGGGAACGCAGAAATATGATCAGTTACTCTCAAAATTACAGGAGATCGAGCGGGTTGTTCGCAGTAATACAAGTTTAGACGCTTCTAGCGACTCTTATGAAGGTACATTTTAATTAATTAGTACTTGTTATACCGGAGTTGTACAAGCAATAATTGACTTATGTCTTATTGCCAGGCCTAAATTATTACGGTAATTGACGTATGTCTTACGGTAATATTTTTAATTTTAATTTTATTATTCGTACCCAGGTAAAAAGCAATAATTGACCATCTCTTATTGCCATTACTGACTTTTTACGGTAATAGACGTATGTCTTACCGTAATAGTTCTGCAGTAATTATATTGCACTTATTATCTGGAGTTATTAAAACAATAACTTAATAATTCTTCTGGTCTCTTTTTTCCAGAAGACCGCGAACCCCTCATTGAAACAAATACTCTGCCAGAAAAAAGCACCGACTGGTTTAATATACTAGGATCCAACCCAAACTGTAAAGAAAAATTGGGGGAGGACCTTCATAACGAGATTGCTCTACGCTGGAATAATTACGCTATAAAAGGGGTGGATAAAAGTATAATGGAAGACCTTCTTAACAAATATACCCCACCAGGAAACTGTAAATCTCTGCAACCACCAATACTAAACAATGAAATTGAAGTTTGCTTAACACGAGAAGCTAAAAAACAAGATCAATTTTTGATACAACTACAAAGTCAGGTTGCGAGTGCTTTGGCAGGTATTGGGCACCTCTTATCTACGATAATTAATGATCAAGACACTGTTTATCCACAAAACATACTACCTAGCTTAGCTGACAGTGGACAACTCTTATGCGACAATTTCTACCAATTATCAAACCATCGACGCTTTTTAATTAAACCCTTTCTCCGAGAAGATAAACGAAAGATTGTTGCTGAATGTCCGATCGATGAATTTTTGTTTGGTAAGAACCTTCAGGAAAAAATTCAATCTGACAAAACGGTAATCAAGGCAGGGAAAGAACTAAAACGGGCCTCTTTCCACAAAAACACTTGGAATTTGAAGCGTTTTTCTACATCTGAACCACAGCCCGGACCATCGGGCATACAACGACAAGATGAAAAAACTGGGAACCCAAGGTATTTAAACTATCAGCGTCACCGAAACACCTCAAAGAAAAAGACTTTTCCCAAGGATTACAACTTACCCAAACGACCTCAGTACCACCAGAAGTCGTATGTCCGTCGGAACTAACAGCTGACTCTGCAGGATGTCTTTCAAAACAGGTAAACGAATGGATGAAAATAACTCGTAACAAAGTTATTTTAAATTGGATTAAAGGTATTTCTATTCCATTTAATACTACACCCGTTCAACATTTTCAACCGATAGTCAATATAAGTAAGTCTGACATGCCCAAATATAAAAGGGCTATTAATGAACTAATCATATTAGGAGCGGTACAAAAATGCAATTCGGAAAAAGGAGAATTTTTTTCATCCTTTTTTCTAACACAAAAACCCAATGGTAAATACAGGTTTATTTTAAACTTAAAAAACCTAAACAAATTTATTACGGCACCACATTTTAAGCTTGAAGATAATAGAACAGTCTTGAAATTAATTATACAAGATTGTTATTTTTCTAGTATCGATTTAAAAGACGCATATTTTTCCTTAGCAATTAATGTCCAATATAGAAAATATTTACGTTTTTATTTCAATAATCAGGCATATCAATTTACTTGTTTACCATTCGGTTTAAATTTGGGTCCATATATTTTCACTAAAATAACAAGGCCGATATTAAGGTATTTCCGAGAAAGAGATATACTCTGCTCAGCATATTTGGACGATTTTTTAATCATCTCAAAAAATTATACACAATGTGTCTATAATGTAAAAACTGCCTATACTCTGTTGTCAAAATTAGGTTTTATTGTTAACTGGACTAAAAGTGAAATTATTCCAAAACAAACAATTACTTATTTGGGTTTTACAATAAACAGCGTGGATATGACAATTAGTTTACCAATGATAAGAAAGCAAAAAATTATAAAAAAATTATCACTGTTCATAAACAAAAAAGTTTGCTATATTAGAGAATTTGCAAAACTAATTGGTACATTAGTTGCCGCAAAACCCGCTGTAAAATACGGTTGGTTACATTTAAAAAATTTTGAACGAGAAAAATGTATAGCTCTCTCTCAATAACAATAACTATAGTGCGAAAATGGTCCTCCCTGATTATTTAAATACAGATTTTCAATGGTGGTTAGATAACATTCCAAATAATAAACAGTCTATTAAAAATAAAGGTTTTCACTTAGAAATCTTTTCTGATTCGTCAAATACAGGTTGGGGCGGACACTGTGGAACAAATAAAACACATGGGTTCTGGAACGACGAAGAGAAAAAATTTCATATTAACTACCTAGAATTGCTAGCTGCCTTTAACGCCTTAAGAACATTCGCAAGAAATATTTTTAACAAAAACATTTTATTACGAATTGACAATATTACAGCTATTGCTACCATCAATAAAATGGGTAGTGTTCAATACACTAAGCTCAATGAGATCTCAAAAAAATATGGAACTGGTGCGAAGCGAAAAATAATTTCGTATATGCATCTTTTATAAGCTCTTCTCAAAATACTATAGCGGATGCAGAATCCCGTATAAAAAATGTATCCACCGAATACGAATTAAACAACAATGTTTTTCGAAAAATTACAACCAAATTTGGTACACCGGAAATAGACCTTTTTGCTAGCTATCAAAATAAAAAATGTGAAAAGTTTATATCATGGCATCCTGATCCAGAATCCATATGTGTAGATGCGTTCACTATACCTTGGAATAATTATTATTTTTATGCTTTTCCACCTACCGCATTGATTGGAAGAGTTTTACAAAAAATTATTGATGATCAGGCAACTGGAATTTTAATTGTGCCAGATTGGCCTAGCCAGTTCTGGTACCCTCGTTTTACTGAATTGTTAATTGAAAAACCAATTAAATTCCAACCTTCTGATCAACTCCTTTTATCCCCTTTCAGGTTAACAACAGACCCGATTCGGAAGAGTACCCTGGTGGCCGGGAAGTTATTCGGCGGTCATTTATTCAAAAAGGAACGCCTGCAGCTGTAATCCCAACTTTATTGGCCTCACTAGCCGATAGTTCATTAAAACAATATGACCATTGTTTAAAAAAATGGTGGACTTATTGCATAAAAATTAACCACAATCCATATGAATATAATCTTAATAAACTATTGGAATATTTTTCAGAAATCCAAAATTCGGGCGTATCATTTTCGTCACTAAATACGCATAGAGCCGCAATATCGTTACTTTTTTCCCCAAACCAAAAGGACGAAATAATTTTTAAAAGGTTTTTTAAAGGGGCTTTTAATATTAAACCACCTCAACCTAAATATGCGGCAACATGGGACCCAAATGTTGTACTGTCTTATCTGGAAACATTTTTCCCCTTAGAAAAGTTATCATTAGAACTCCTTAGTTACAAGTTGATTACGTTACTTGCTCTTACTTCCGCTCATAGGATACAAACCTTATCAAAAATCTCTCTGGATAATATCAAGGAAAACGACAAAGTTTTGGAAATACGAATACCAGATAGAATTAAAACATCGGGATACAAAAAATTACAACCCTTATTAGTGTTTCCTATATTTTTAGATCGACCTAGTCTGTGTGTTGCTAAAACTTTGTCTTATTACATACAAAAAACATCCGGATTGAGACCTCCAGAAAACAACAAACTCTTTATAACATGGAAGAAACCCCATCATGCAGCTAGTTGCCAAACCTTAAGTAGATGGGTTAAGATTGTTTTAAAACAAAGCGGGGTAGATATCTCAAATTTTACAACACACAGTACTAGACACGCTAGTACATCAGCAGCCCTACGAGCGGGAGTGAATATAGAAATAATACGAAACGCAGCAGGATGGTCTGAAAAATCTAATGTATTTGTAAAATTTTATAATAGACCACTTACAGCCTGTCCAGGCGAATTTGCTAGGTCAATTATAAATCAGACTCATCATGCATAGTTGAAAAAAATCCATATTATGTTACAAGGAATACATATAAAATTAATTAGTTATTAGTTATAGTTCTTTGTTATAATACTATTATAGATATGTATATATGTATATATGTATGTGTATGTATATATATGTATAAATAATACATAATATATTAGACGTATACTCTTATTATTACTTACTGAATTATTAAAATTTCTGTCTGAAATATAAATTTGTTTTCTTATAGACAGTTTTTCAATATTCTAGAATATTTCTAAACATTATGGTTGTAAATTGTTAATTAGATCTGTTATTCTTTAAACATCTACAGAGTGTAATAATCATGTAGGACAACAGCGAAGAATAATTAATAGATTGATCGACTTACCTGTAAGGATGATCGATCTAAATTATTCGAGCTGTTGTCAGAATATTAAAACCCCCCATTCCCAATTACCCCGATCTAATTAACCAAACGAATGCAATGACGGTATCCGAAGTGATGAGTAACGCCGTCGTGAGTCATTTTGTTTATCTTTGTATATTGTGCTGGCCAGTATGAATTAAATGCATACTACAGAGTGTAATAATCATTCCGGACAACAGCTCGAATAATTTAGATCGATCATCCTTACAGGTAAGTCGATCAATCTATTAATTTAAATAAAACAAACGTGTTACACAAAATAGTTTTTTACAAACCTTTTTTATTGTTTTTATCATAACCTAACTTAACATCTGTATATGTTTTATATTTTTGTGGCGGATTCATAATTCGGGTATTCAACAGTTTTTTTTTTATTTTATTTATTCTTGCGTAGCTTTTCCACAGGATTTACTAATACCTAAGCATTTTCTCCTCTTTATTTACTAGAAGCAGTACGCTGGCATGTGTAAAACGCGGAATTAGTGTTATTGTTTATACGAAAGATTCACAGAGTTATTTAAATTCGAACCCTACCATTGAAATCTCGGAAACTACGGGACGGACATACGAAGACGGTTAAATCGAGACATATTTGTGCATTTATGTGACTAACAATATTCCTTTTAGAAAGTTTTAAAATCCGGATTATTTTCGAAGATGTCCGAGAAAAACCCCAAATTTTTAAAAATCGTCTTTATTTTTTCTAGCTCCATTCTAAAAATTAAGTGTACATTAGCACTTTTTTCGTCATTCAGCCAGCATAATCAACTTTTTTTTGGATTATAACTTAAGTCAATACTGCTTTTTTTTCTAATTTTAACACAGTTTATAACATGTTATATTTTAAAAGCTCGTAATCTCTTTTTTTTAAATATAGATATTATCTTAGTTAACCTTGATATTGGCGATTTTTTTTGTTTTTAGTAAAAATTAAGTATAAGTACTTGTCCAAAAGAGATTGGTTAAACAGGTATTCCAGAGAAATAAGGTTTAAGGTAAAAAAAATGTAATAACAGTACTACAAATTTCGTGCAAGAAGTATTTCAAAATATATCCGGAAGGACAACAACCGTATAAAAGATTTTTTCGAGAAAGAATAAACATTGAGATGAATCTGACTTCCTCTAAAAACTAAAGATGTCGTATGAAAACAGAATCAAGGGCGGATTCAGAGATGGGCGAATGGGGCGATCGCCCCCCCCGTCACCCAAAAAAAAATGGGTGAAAAATAAAACAAACGAGTTAATAATGGAAGAGCGTAACTATTGTTACGGTTATTAGTTAATTACTAATTAAAAACTTTTTATGTTGCCTATTGTATTAGGTTAGACAATAGTTATTTGTAAAAAATAATGTGGTCGCTATAATACGTAGGCCTACCGTAATTTTCAATTTACAAGTGGAGCCAGACGGATGGCTAACCTGGACAGAGGACCCCCGGACCCCCTTAACGTTGGAGGGTATTCCCATACGAATACCCCCAAACCTCCCGGTTATCCTGCCTAAGACTGCCCCCCCCCCGTAAGTATTTTGCAAATCTGCCCTTAAACAGAATGAATCAGGAAACTAAAAATAGAAAGCTGGATTTTCGTTTAGTTTTTAAGAAATTTGTAATACATTTTATATCTTTCTTTCTTTTATTTATGTTATTCATTTCTACTAAAAATCAGCACTAAAAATTAATTCTTACGAGCAAAAGACAAAAAAAATTGCCGGAATCAAGGCCAACTAAGATAATATAAATTTTTTGGTAATAAATGGGGTTATCAGCTTTCACAGTATAACATGTTATACACTGTTGAAATCAGAATAAGAAGCACCATGTACTAACGTAAAAATCCAATGTGGCGCCCATAAGAAAAAATAAAGTTAATGATTGTGGATGAGTGACGAAACGTCGGATATGAAATCTGGGAGCACTATCAAATAGCGCGGAAAAAGTGGCAATGCCAATGTGCACTTTATTTTAAAATGTGTATCTAAAAGGAGCTAGGAAACAATTAAAACAAGTTTCCAAAATGTCGGTTTCTTCCCGAGATAATCAGAATTTACAAACTTTCCAAACGGCATATTGTTTGTCATCTAAATTCGCAATTTTGCACCAATTTAACTATATTTGTATCTCTTATATTTTTCGAGATTCCAAAGGTGAGAGTCGCATTTGAGTTACTCTGAATACCGGGTGACAAAGCAGACATGTTTTAGATTATTACCTTCGTGTTACAAGGATCTTATTCTATAATTGGAAGAGTTCCTAACTCCCTTGCAGGAACTATAAATTTTTTAAATACCAGTCTATATATTTCTCGAACCTATCATATTTGCCTTAAAATTATATTTTTAACCTTTTGTCACAGTGTGACTTGGTTTAAAAAAGGCGTCAAAAAAGAATTTATTTAAATAAGCTGCAATAGGCCATGATATCTAGCTTGGACCATAATAAAATAAAGTATGGCATTAAAAAAAAACCGATGATATCTTACAAATTTTTTTTTTCGAAAAAAATCCCTGAAACGACTTGCAGTAATTTGAAAATAAAGTAGGAACAGCATATTTTTGTATGTTCATTCTATCAAACCATATTTTTTTTTTAACTTTTGCTATATGGCATGATAACCAAATAGAAAATACATGTCATTATTATACAGGAAGTTTTAAATCATTGATGGCAAGAGAATCCATTTAAAAGAGTAAAAAAATAATTGTTATATAAAAAAGACGAATAAAACTATACTGTTTCAATTCTATATTTAAAAATATTGAAAGTTGATTTACATTTTTTTTTTCGAAGTAAAAAAATCTGGTGATCCTTCACTGACATTTACTAGGCCAAAAGAATACGAGGCACGCTGAAAGATATGTTCTCTTTTTCTGAGACCAAGCAGACTATGATTTAATTTAATTTCAGCTGCATACCGTGGGCCAGGGTAGCTACTTTAAATAAATTATTTTTTGATGCCATTTTAAAAGCAAATGTAACATTGTGATACATGTTTGAAAAGAAGATTTTAAAGTAGATGTGATAGGCTAGAAAATATACAGGGTGACATTTAAAAAAGTAAATTTTATGTACTTCTGGTTAAAACGGAAGTCGTAAAAATAAATTATTAGGTCCTGACAAAAGGCAAGGATCTGCTAAAGAAGATCATTCCAAGTTTAGAGTAATACCGGTAGTAATGGTCGCTAAACCACCCGGTATTATTAAAACAGTTGACAAGCAAATTACATACTTTAAAAAATTTAAGTGAACAATGTGTTGTCCTACTTAAAAAATTAAGGGGTATATTAAAACAGTGATACTTAGTAATAAAAGACTCCCGCCAGTCCGACCCTTAAAAAAGAAAAACAAACAAATATTTACGATGCTGTTGGCAAAATAAATTAATACATTAATTGATAAAATACCAGTTTTTAGCTTAATGATCCCTTTCTTTATATTAAATCGGGTATTTTAAATACCTTACAGATTCCTAATTAACTTTTAGAATTTACTAAGTTTTTATTTTGAAATAAAAAATGAATTAAACAACCTGTACTTGAATCTTTAGAAAAATCGTAAAGTTTGTATTAAAGAAAAGAAGATTTAATTTACTGCTAAAAATTAAGGAAAAAACAAAAAAAATATCTTGTTCTAAAGAATAAGGATTTGGTTTTCAAAAAGTAGACAAGACAAATCGTTATAAAAACAAACGTAAACTTTTCAAATGCTTATGTACGTACATTATTTGAGTCTAAAATGGCATGTTTCTTTTTATTTTTTAAAAAACATTGTAAAAATCAATAAACAGTTTTGGTTAACATTAAAAAAGCATTACGACAAGCAACTGCATAGGTAACAACTTATTTACGATTGATACGTAATAAGCTTCAATTATTTAGGTCCAAAAGTGCCTGCCCTTAAATATTTATGTTATTGAAAATAAATCACAACTATCGCTAATCTGATTAGCAAACATAACCATTCAGCAACTGAATCATTTTAAAATACTTATTTGAAATCCAAAAAATCGTCGATAAAATAGTTAACAATATGCCTATAAGCCAACATAAGTATAAACAGAGATATTTTAGTAAATTTTTAGATACAAAAATAGATTTTAAAAAACCCAAGACTACTAACTTTAGGTCTTGTGTTGTATCTAAGTAAATAGGATTCTTTTTTTATAAATGTTTTATGTCAACGAAAACTATCAAAGACAGGACTCTTTTTAAAAAAGTTTTTATACAATGACACCGCTTCGGTCCTGATCCCGAGGTATAACGACTGACTTTACTTAGCTTTATTGACCCTAGGAACAGAAAAAAGCCCAAAAAAAAACAAAAAATCTACACGCTTATCTACGTTTTGGTGTTTTTTCACCACAGTCTTCCCCGTTCAATTTTGCTTAATATTTAGTAATAAATTAGCATCTCAATTGGTAAATTTATGTATGGTTTGGTAGTAATCTACAACCATTCAATTATTATGATTTTTACTTTTAGTAATTATTACTTAAGCCCTCAAAAAGCGGTTTGCTTACTTTAATGATACATTCAGATTAAAGTTTACCAATTTCTTCTGAGATAATTTTTTTATCGTCTGAGTATTGATGTCTCGATTTTGTAGAAACAGGGCGACAATTAGTAGACAAATTACCAAGAAGAGGTTCTCTACTATTTGGAATGCTATGATAAAATATCAAGATTTAGATTTACACATAAATATTTATCTATTGTTAAAATCTGTTACTATTAAAGTCACTATAAATAGTAAGTTTTGGTACAGTTTTGTGCTGTATAGATAAAAACAAATAGGTGTCACGTCAATACGTCGCGGCAAATTCGCCGCGTGACAATTCGATGCGGTCAATTCGACGTACGACAATTCGTCGCATACGACAATTCGTCGCATGCAACAATCCGATGCAGCAGAATTCGACGCTGATAATGAGAAATATCTTTGTGATATTCAGAAATATCGTTGTAAAATTTGTGCCCCAAGATCGGACACACCCTCTATAGTAATCAGCAATATCCATCAATGGCTAAATAATATACAGAAAGTTCCATTTCAAAAAACAAATGATATTACGAAAAGATAAAGATAGCTAAAAGAAGAATAGTGCAATTACAATATTTATAGAAACTATCAAATTAATAACTTCTATGTAGGGATAATTTAGACAAATTCAAAAACCCTTTGTTCTAGTTGCTCATGTTTAGTTCTGGTAAGCAAAGCGGCTTTTTATTTTTCCCAATTATATATCAGACGCAAAAATGCAGAGCCGGATTAGAAAAAACCCATAATTTGCTTTTTTTACATTATATGCATTATTTAGAAAAAGCCTACTTTTTAAATAATGCGCCGAGTCTCTGCAACCAATTGTGTCTGCGTCGAATTCTAAATGCGTCTCGCCATATTTGTCGCGTCGATTTGTCGCGCGCGAATTGTCGTAGATCCAAACACATAATAAGAGAGCTTATACAGTTTTAACGAATCAATAGCAATGCAATGTTTCAAATTAAAACACGTTTGGACACCCATATTAACTGGACCTAAAACGACAAACCATATTTAATTTAAAGCATATGTGCATATTTTGGAGAAAAAACTACTTACTACTGCTCTGCATACATTACTAACTATATACGCTATACTTATAAAATCCCAACTCTTCAAGCAAATTTAGCTTCTTAGTTTAAAGCCACGTTGTAATTTAATTTAAAATATAGTAATTTTTTATTATATGAGGTTCTAGCAAAAATGTACCTACTTAATCAGTTAATACAAAATTTATGTACTCCGATTTACAAAGCTAAAAAATATTTTAAAATAATTTCTATAGATATAATAATTAAACACGGGATCTACTTTAAAAATAATAGCCGGATGATGCACAGTAAATAAAAGTATTTGTATAAAATATATACTTACTACTGAATATAAATATCTGTTGAAAAACCTGATAAAGAAACAGGTGTCCGTTGTCAGTGTCTAAAAATATTCTTTAAAATTCCCAAATTAACTTTGGATCAAAAAGTATTAATTATTTATTATATTGAGCAGAGAGGTTGGCCAGAAAGGAATATGGCGGAAGAGCTTAACATCCCAAAGAGTACTATTCATTTTGTTAAAAAAAAATGGCAGGAAACACACTCCTTTGAGAGAAGAGCTAAAAGTGGTCGTCCCAAACTATCGAATAAAGAACAAAACAATAGTTTAGGTAATGTTTTGAGAAACCAATTATTTAAATCTGTAATTACAGCAAAAATGGCAAGCAATTTCCCAGCATTAGTTAGGACGACAGGGCGAAGAATAAGGCAAATATCCCAATTGCGCTTCCACCCGGCAGCCTTAAAACCGTTTTTAACAAATGCAAATTAAGAATAACGCATTGGATTTGCTTTACAATTTTACTTGGAACCTCCGATTTTTTGGGAAAATCTAATATTCACCGATGGAAGAGTGTTTCAGTCGTGCTACAATGGGTTACTTTAGGTATACAGGCCTCAAGGGACACGATTTGATGAAGAATATACCCAAAAGGACAGGAAGGAGTAGTGGGCGATGGTAAATGTTTGGAGGTGGCTGAGTGCACAAATACTTGGTGTATATTATTTTATCGAAGGAAGGTTCAAGGCGGAGGTATATATAGATCTACTACAGAATATCATGCTTCCTTTTGTACTGGATCGATTTCCGGACAGAAATTTCATCTTTCAGCAAGATAAGTGTCCCGTTCATACGGCCCAGCAAGTCGATGAATGGATGGAAAAGCAGCGAATCAGGGTTTTACCGTGGCCCGCACGTAGTCCGGATATAAATGATGAAAAACGATTGGGGCATATTAGTTAAAAAAATAAAAAGGGAAAATAAGTTAAGGCCGCAAAATGTAGACTGCAAATCGTGAACTTAGGGATAAAATTTTAGAGGCGTGAAATGAGTTACGAGGAAATCCGGACTACGCGCGGTCTTTGGTCCATTCGATACCTGATAATATTAAATTTCTTTAGAAGGATATTTAAATTGTTAATTAATTTATAAATTTGTTAGTTTTTATTAAATATAAGTTTTTTTACCTTTTGCTTTTTTTATAGTAATAACAAGTTAAACAAGGTAAAAAAAACCGATTTACAAAAATTGACAGAAAAGTCAAAAATTGACAAATTTTTTGTCCAAGATTTAATGGCCGTCACTGTACTTACTTACTAGTTTATTTTTTTTCTTTAATAGAATTATATTAAAATAAATTAGATATGTAAAAAGAAGGACAGTTTTTTTTAACAATATAGCTCTTGATGCATCTTTAGAATGGAAAAAAGAATTTAATGCAAAGTAAAAAGTAATCCAATATTCCATAAAATTAAAAAAAAAATGTTATAAAATGTTATTGATTTTCGATAAGTCAATTAAAACTAACATTTTAAAATATTAACGTAAGTTTGCAGTAACGGTAAACTTTTTATCAGTAAGTAATAGGAAGATAATATAAAGCAAGTCATATATGGACACTTCACACAGCCTAAGTAGGTACTAACGAACGATTCAAGGAACTTGGTTAAATAATAAAATAAAGAAAAAAGTTCTGCTGTGGATCTTTTTTAATGGGATTCTGTCCATGTATTATGTATAATTTTGTGTTCTTTCAAATACTGTATAATACCTGGTCAAATTGGGCGACCAAGGGAAGCAGTTCTTGATGTTTTTGTAGACTTCAGGGTTAGAAATAGATATAAAAGACTTAAATTATGATTGAGAATCCAAAAGAAGTATGTGTGTTCCATGATAATACTGGTAAGCAACTGTCTAATTGCGAGGATTTTGGCTACCCTGTCTGTACTCTGTCTGAGAATCAGTTCTAGAAATTACAGCTAATTCTTGGGCTTTAAAATCACCAAAAACGATAACTTTAGAGAGAAACTGGGAAATAATATATTTAACTTTTGTCAAATGAAAGTCAAAGCACTCGGGCAAGTAAATACTAAGGCATCTTTAGTACACACTTGATAACGGTTAAAGACACTAAATCAATAGAAGCGTTGTGAACCATAAACACCATAGACAATGAAAGTCTACGAAGATAATATTAATGAAATTAAAACATTATTCAGTCCCCTCCAACACACTATCAATCTGCAATTGTTATTGCCCAATAATAAAGTTATTAAAACACTAAACTGAATGCCGCCAGGTTTTACCTTACCGTTATAAGCCTTAGCCCTCTAAAGCAACCTTAAAACATTTTTCTCTAAAATTATAAAAGGAGCAGGTATTAGATTACCTTCCAATGCAAATTGAAATCACTACGCCCCGCCCCTTACCAAGATGAAGTACGCAGTTTAATTTGACCATCTGTATCTAATTATTTAATTTATCACATAGGGTGTCATAAAAATACTTTAGTATACTAAAACCTCAAAATCCTTCAGTGGAACCGGGTCAACAGCTGCTAACACTACAATTTTTAGTTGAAACAACATACCACACGTTTTATCAGCGACCCCTTTAAGTTCAATGTCTTTTATTTTACTAGAAGAAATAAAAATTTCCAATTTCCAAATTATTTCTGCACAAAAAAATAATTACAAACAACAATAGCAATTAATACTTTACAAGTACACCTAACAATCATCTACAAATAAAAATGAATCAGGTCCGGAAAACTGGATAATAATATTTTTATGTTTTGGGGTCGCTAAATCCGAATCCGGGTCAGTTTGACCTTATCAAGTCAGGGTCAAGTACATTTCAGAGTCAAATTTTCAAAATTAATTGCAACCAAATTTGAAAAGTGTATACTTATGTTTTTGAGTGCTAAATACCAGTCTGTGATCAAATCTGTAAATCATAATTGTGCAAATTTGACCTTAAAATATTTCTTGACCATGACCCGATGTGGTTAAACTGACAGCGGATTTATATTCAGCGACCTTAAAAACATAAGTATACACCTTCCAAATTTGGATGCGAATATTTTACAACTTTGACCTTGAATGCTCTTAATTATGCCCGGTGGTGTCAAACTGCCCCGGATTCGGAGTTTAGCGACCCCAAAAACTTTAGGTTTAAATGTTATTTTTCGAAAATATAACGAACTTAACATAGTCGTGTTTTAATTTAATGATCTGCGCTTCTAATAGGTGTTCATTTTATCAGCACATTCAAAAGATATTTCCATTTCTTGCTTAAAACCAAAAGATTAACCATGAAGAAAAAGTCGCTCAATTATTTTCATGAGGATTTAAATAGGTGGTTCTGTTATGTTGATTATATAAAATTAAAAGATTTTTGGGGATTCCTAATTTTTGGGTATGGTAATAATACAGAATGTTTAATTAAGTATACTGTAAATCGTTTTTTTTTAAAACCCATGTACAGCAACATATGGATGGAAATTTTTTTAAAAAATAAAAATTAGTAAAACACTATATCACTAGAACACGCACGATATTAAAAAAAAGGGGGAAATTTTTTTTTTAATATTAAAGTAATTGATCACGGTTTTTTTTAAAAAATTACTAAACAATTTTTCACGCCTTTCCTTATCCCCCTTTTTTTCTATTAAACATCTAAAGGGGGGGGTTTATTTATACGCAAAAAAGCACTAAAAAGTGAAACATTTTTTTAAAAACCGTAGGCTGGTCAACAAAAAAAGATTTGATTAAATTTTCCTTCGTGTTTGATTTTTTAAAGCAAAAAACTGTGAAGTACCCTATCGATTATTAAAACCTAAAAAAATTTTAAATTTAAATTTAAAAATTTTTAAAAAAAATTTTTCCCCCCTTTAAAGTTTAATTTTTTTTTGTGTATAAAAGAAATTTTGGGCCCCATTCTGCTTTTAAAAACCCCCAAAATGTTTTTTTTTTTTAATTTTTTTTTTTTCGTCCACCCCAAAATAGTACAATAGTTTAAAAAAAAAAACCCCCGGTGAAAAAGTAACTACCCCAAATAAAAAAAACTAATATAAACTATGGGGAAAAATTTATTCAAAAAAATATTTCCCCCCACAACTCTCTTTCCCATTTTCCCCCAAATTTTTTGGGAAAGACTATTTAATATGGAAAGTTTTTTTTTCTAAATCTACATAAAGTGAAAAAACGTTCAAAAAAAAATGTTTATGTGAAATGTTTATTTTCTTAATTTACTTTATAAAAAGTCTTAAATATTTTGTGATGTGAAAAAAATTGAGTAATTTTAAAAAAAAGAAAAAAGGTCTAAAGTTAGGAAAAAAAATTGCCTAAAAATTTTTTATAAACGCTTATTATAAAACAACTGTATGTAAATTATTTTTAATATCCATGTTCTGTTTTTTTTTTTCCTTCTTTTTCAAAAAAAAAAATTTTAAAAAAAATATTTCCCCCTAAATTTTGGGATTAAAAAATAATTTTTTCCCATTAAAAAAAAAAAAATTATATAAAAAATTTTAAAAAAAACTGTATTTAGATAGTATTATAGATACTTTTTTTCCCTTTTTAAAAAAAGGAAAAAACCCCTTTTTTGGCTTTAATTTAAAATTTTTTTTTAAAATATTTAGTAAAATTTTCTCTTATATTAGCTATTTGATTAGCCATTACTAAATGGTAAAAAAAAAACCTATTTGAAAAACCCCCCCAAATTTAAAAAAAAAAAACATTTAGACATTTTTTACCTATAATTATTTTGTTTTTATTTGAAAAATTTTAAAAAATTTTAAAAATTTAATTTACCCCTTTAAGAAAACTTTTATTTACATTTAATTTACTTCCTTGGACTTTTTAAAAACCCTATGCCTCTCTTTTTAACTGCCAACCCTTTTTTTTGATTAGTTGTCATTTAAATTTTTTAAATGTGCTGCATCTAAAATTTTTTTAAAAAATTAATTTTCTAATAGATTATTATTATTTTTTTTAAAACTATTATTTATTTTCAAGTGTCTTTTTTAAAAAAGGGCCTCAAAAAAAAAAAATAAAATACTTCACGGGGAAATTTTTTTTAAAAATTACAACTTTGATCAAATTTATTTAACCGAAGTTTTTGGGTTTTTATTTAAAATCCCAAATTTTTCCCCCTTTTGCCCCAAAAAAATTTTTTTTTTTTTCACCGATCGGAAAATACCCATTTTCTGGTAAACATTTTGGCCAGAAAGAACTATTTTTGGGTTTTTTAAAAAGGGGGGTTTTAACCCCCGGGGAAAAACACTTTTGCCAGGCTCATTTGTCACTAAACCCATTTGTTACTTTGCAGATCCATGAAAAAAAAAAAAAGCTGCTATTTGACATAGCCGTTTTTATCATGGTTGTTAGGGAAAAAAAAAAATTTTAGTGGTTTTTTTTTTCTTTGGACAGCCCAAAGGGGGTTTAGCCAAAGTACTCCGTACTGTGGGTTTTCCTTTTAAAATTTTTCTTATTGTTATAATAAGTATCAAATCCATGTCAAGCAGATAAATAGACCTGAGTTGTCGATTATTAAAAAAAATTATTTTTTTTTTTAATAGTTTCGGTCAAAAAAACATTTAATTTTTTCAGACCAAAAAAAAAAATGTTTTGCAGGTCTCGCCAAGTTTTGGGGGTCGCCTACGGCCAATTACCCGGTAAGCCTTTTTTTTTCCCGTCTTTAAATGAAAAGGGGGATAAAGCAACCAAATTTTAATCTGTACTTTCTTTTTTAAATTTTTTTTTTATCTAGGGAAATTTGGGGGGACCCCACCAAACTAAATCCGGACTTATTACCCCAATAAAATTTTTTTTAAAAGGGGAAAAAACTAATGCTGGGTTTTCAGACTTATGGCTTAAAAACCCCCTTCAAAAAAATTTTTTTTTTTGGGCAGTTTTTCTATATACCTACATACATAAAAACTGAAGTGTAATAGAATAGAATAGGTAATATCTTTTTTTTTTCCCATCCATATTTCCCTTTAATATCACGAAAAAAACTATAAATTTACAACACAAAAAAAACAACTGTTCTTAAAATAAAGTAAGGTTAAGTACTAAAGCGAAGCTAATCTTTCTTGCTAAACCTGGGTTGTTGTCAAAAAATGTAACAATCTCTGTGCGGGGACATTTTAAACCCCAAAAATGATAGTTAATATTTTACATTTCCACGGGAAAAAAAACGCAGTAAACGTAACGATTCTGCATTAAATAATATCATTATTATAACGTTAAACCAATAACATTTTATGTTTTTTAAAAAAATTTTAACGTATCTGGGGGTTAAAATTTTTAAAAAATGGATCGAACTTGTATTTAAAAGACCATTCTTAAAAAATTTTAACGTTAATATAAAATACATAAAAAATTTCGTCAGTAAATGTTTTTTCTTTTTTAAAAATTAAAAAAAAATTTTTAAAAGGGGATGTTACAGAAACGAAAATTATCAGTAACAATTCAAGAAAACCAAACAGACATTTTTTTAAAAAAACGTTTAAAATTAAACTTACCACAGTTACTTTTTTTTTAACGTTACAAAAAAAATTTAAAATTTCTTTGCTTAGTGGGAGGTATAACCTGTTTCTGCCAGGGCCTTTTTTTCACAAAAAAACAATATAAAATGACGAAAGTAAAAAGATATTTATGTTTTCAAATAAAAAAATAGAGTGATACTGTTTAAACAAATTTTACAACACAAAAAAATATGTAATAAACATAATTATTGTAAAGGATTTTTTAAGATGTTTAAATAAAAATGTTAAAATAAAATTTTCCTAAAATTCCAAAAAAAAACATTAATTTTTAAAAAAAATGCCATGATAAAAAAAAAAACAACGCCGCAAAGATAACCCATTAATTTATACCTAATATGGCCAATCCAAACATTTTTTTAACGACAGCAGTCCATTAATATATCGTGACATTTTAGTGTTTTTTTCATCGTTTTTTTATTTAGTATGTAATCTTTTTTAAAAAGGGTATACCTAAAAGATCTTCGGGTTCTAATAATTTTGGTGATTCCGATTAAACCGGGGAAAAAGGGAAAAAAAAATTTTGAAAATAATACCTTTATAAATAAGGAAGGAGAGCTATTTTATTTCCGCTGGATCACCCGTTATATTTGAACTCTATTTTTAAGTTTAACAAAAAAAAATACTTATTTAAAATTAACGAAATTAATTTAGCTCTTTTACTTTTTCCAAACACCAAAACCTAATTAGTACTGTTTCTATTTATAAAAATTACTTTTGAAACAATTCTTTTAACAGAAATTTTCTAAATATTTCCATCGGGCATTACGGACCATTAATTAACTGTAAGTAAATTAATTAAGTTTCCAGATAATTAAATGTATCCTTAATCAACCATTTTGCAGGCTCTTTTTGCCACTTAGCCTGAAGGCTTTAGTGAAGCATCGAAAGAGACTTACAACAGAATATTGAAATTAATGCCAAAATAAAATTGCTAAAAGAGGCTGGTGCAGGTAATACAAATATTGTGATTATGTTAAGATAATAACTGTGTTAAATGTTGACTGTTTTGGTCTGGTGTTACTGTTTAAAATAAATTGGTTTTGCCGTTATCTAGTTATATCTGAATATTAATGTAAAAGAAGACCAAAAATGCTCTTACAAAAATATGTTATTTACCAAAAAGACATACTTATCAAAACGCTGTTGCTGGTTACTGGCCCAAAATTCCTATTATTTATTTTCTAATATGGGACTGGGTATAGAATTAAGTGTTCTTAAAAACTAAGGACCCCTATAAACTGGCAGATCGCCTTAAACAAAATAAAAGAAAACCCCCATAAATCAAAATATTTATTTACGTTTCGGTGGAAGGTCTACCACCGTTTTTAAAATAACATTTATTTAAAAAACTTTTGCTAAAATTTAATGTTTAATAGAATTAAAAATTATTTCAATTTTTGCATAAAACTTTAAGATATTTTGCGTGCTTTTGGTCAGACTTTATGACGTTATATCATAAATGACATAATTATTATGAAACTACGTCATAGCGTCTGACCAAAAAACTTTTAAAATATCTTACAGTTTATGAACAAAATTAAAACATTTTAAGTTTAAATATTATTTGATTTTCATTAAAAATATTTTTTTTAAAAAATTTTATCTTGACAATGCTGATAGACTGCCACCTAAACGTAAATAAGTATTTTGTTTCTAAGGTTTTTTTGTGGTTTTTATTATTTGGTTTCAGGCGATCTGCCAGTTCTCAGGAGACAGTAATTTCTTAGCACACTTAGTTCTGTATCTCGGAATATTCGGTCCTGATCCAGAGAATATAAAAACACACATTTTTGGCAAGTACCCAGCAAAGACTTTTTGATACATGAATCCGCCACAACAATATTTTAAATTAAAACTGTATCTACCAAATTCCCTATAAATGTGGTGATGTATACATTGGAAAAACAAAAAGCCCCTAGAAATTAGAGTTAAATATCACAAAACAAATACGAGTTAAGGTAAAACACCAAGGTCGGGGGTTGCCGAACACGCATAGTCAAAGAACACCACATAAAATGGTCTAAAGTAAGAATTATTATTCAAAAAAAAATCCATTAAAAGAAAGGGTAATTCTAAGAGGATGCAATAATTCTAAACAACCAAAATGTATTTAGCAAGCCTAGTTTTGTCATCCCTGGATATCTGACTGTCGATGCCGTTGTGAAGATAAAAAAATCGGTCAAGCATCGGGAATAATGAGTACTATATAAGTCGTTGTTTTTTTGAGTAGTTTTTAGTTATCACTTAAAAACAGTTGGAGATACATCGGTAGCCGAAATGTTGTGTACTAATTAAAAAATAAAGACAATGGAAGCTCATGATTTTAGTGCTATTTAAACCATAATACTGTCTAATACCTTTAAGAAAATATTGAACACAACTAAAATACACTTTTTAGAAATAATACGCCTATTTAAAATTAACGCTTAAAAAATGCTAATATGTAACGCATTATTAAAATAAAATAGCTTATCTGCGATATTTAACACAATTTTAAATAAAAATATATTAAGAAAAATAGCTGTTAAAAATAAACTTTGTTAAAAATATGGTATTTTTTTAGAATAACGTGATGAACGCGTTGTAAAACTTATCAATGGACTTAACAATTGGTTAAATTTAACAAAAAGGTAAAAATGAACACTCTTGGCAACAGGGTATAACTTAAATGATAACTATTTGTCAAAAAATAATTTAGTTCGGGATTTTGCATTCAAAATCAAATGAACATATTTAAAAAAAAACTTTAAAACATTTCCTTGCACCGAATATGAAAAAAGTTGGTTCGGCATTTTAACAAAGTAATTTTATATATTTTCTTCAAAAACATGTAGCACAATAGATAGCTTAAATCACCAATACTGCACAATTTCTTTAAATTTGGGTTTTTTTACAAGCCGGTAACTAACCTCTTTCATAAGTATAAATTAATGCTGTTTAAAGCTATAACATACAGTACTTAAAAAATCCCGTTAGAGACCCGATGTGGTATTGGTCCGATGCGCCACTTGGTCCTTGTCCAATCCAAGTTAAACGAACTCTGGGGTGTAAAACTTGATCTAAGAATTTTTGCATCGCAATGAAAAGATGTTCTTGTTTCAAAAACAGCGCATACAGGTACATATAATAAATTTTACACGCACGGTAGATGAGATAGGGTTTTGAGTAGCTCACGAGCGTTTTGTAGCATTTCACATAATAATTGCCCTTCTATTGTTAAACTTTTCAGAGCACACTCAGCTCTGAGGCACGGAAAAATTTTCGTCGCTAGAAATAAGCTACTCAGATTATCTATTGCAACCCTCGACATATACTACTAGAGGCAGCTATGCAACTTGGTCGTGCGAAAACTCCACGTGAAAAAAAAAAGATTAAGAATAAAAGTGCAACATTTTCCCTTTGCTCTACGTGCTGAGTAGTGAGCGAGCGGGGAGGGGCATAAACTATTCTCAGCATGAAAACCAAGAGAGAAAAGTTGTACTTTTATTCGTCTTTTTCTCTTACGCACACTGTGAGACTTGATCGATCCTGTATCTTGGCAAAATTATAATATTTAGTAATGCAAGCTGAAAACGTAAGCTTCAAGTAAGTGTAATCTCTTTTGCATCGCAAGAGCATGCAAAATGTTTCAATTTAATGATTTAGGCGCTAACTGTCCTATGGTTTTCAGCTTGCATTACTAAATGTTTCTTTGAGAGTGTTAGACAATGAAATGGTTTCAATAACACTAAAATCTTGGACTTCCATTGTCTTTATTTGTTAATTGTTACACAACGTTTCGGTTAGTGATGTATCTCCACCCGTTTTCAAGTGATAACTAAAAACTATTCCTAAAGCTTTTACACTAGGTTTAGCTAAATACATTTTGGTTGTTTACAATAATTGCAGCTTCCTTAAATTTTCTTTTCTTCCACTGGGTTTCTTTATGAACGGTTTTTGCTTTCGACCATTGTATGCGGTGTTGTTTTGAGCGTGTTCGGCAATCCCTGACTTCGTCGTTTCACCCGTTCCGTATGTTTTGTGTTCTTTAACTCTTACTTCGAGAGGTCCTTTGTTTCCCCGATGTATACCTCACCACATTCACAGGGAATTTGGTAGATACAGTCATTGTTTGAAACATTATTGTCTGGTCTCGTCTTGGTGAGGATACTTCTTAGAGTAGTTTGGGATTTAAATGCCGTTTTAATATTGTACTTGTTCGCGATTCTGCGGATCTTTTCCGAAGTTCCTTTAATGTATGGAATTGTCATGAATATTTGGTCACGTAGAGTCTCGTTCAAGTTAGAGTTTCTTGTCTTAAAGAAGATAAAACACTAGTAGAACGCACCCCCCTGCCACTGAATGGAGTGATGGAGTTGTTGGAGCTTTGCCTCCGTAGTTCCTACTTTCAGGTGAAAGATGAGTCTACGCACAGGATGATGGGCTTCCCATGGGTTCATCGCTCTCCCCAGTGGTAGCTAATATTTATATGAAATGGTTTGGGGAACATGCAATTAAAACTTCAGTAATTAAACCAAAAGTTTGGCTAAGATATGTTGACGATACTTTTATTGTATGGACAGGTAATGACGAAGAACTTAAAGGTTTCATCTAAATTGCATCCGACCTTGTATTAAATTCACAACGGAAAAGAAGCAAAATTCGGCCCTACCTTTTCTCGACGTTCTAGTCAAATGAAATAATGGACATGTACAAACCTCGGTATACAGAAAACATACCCACACTGGACCATATTTACACCAAAATTCTAATCACTCTAACGAAACCAAACAGGGAGTTATACGTACTCTATACAATCGTGCAGTGACCTTATGCAACAGTAGGGAATTCCTGCAAGAGGAAATAGGTAACATAACTAGGGATCTTAAGCAGAACGGATACAGTGAGAGACTAGTAAACGAAACAATCAAAAAATATCCAAATAAGACAAGAAACTCTAACTTAAACGAGACTCAACGTGACCAAATATTCATGACAATTCCATACATTAAAGGAACTTCGGAAAAGATCCGCAGAATCGCGAATAAGTACAATATTAAAACGGCATTTAAATCCCAAACTACTCTAAGAAGTATTCTCACCAAGACGAGACCAGACAATAATGTTTCAAACAATGACTGTAACTACCAAATTCCCTGTGAATGTGGTGAGGTATACATCGGGGAAACAAAGAGACCTCTCGAAGTAAGAGTTAAAGAACACAAAAACATACGGAACGAGGTGAAACGTCGAAGTCAGGGATTGCCGAACACGCTTGGTCAAAACAACACCGCATACAATGGTCGAAAGCAAAAACCGTTCATAAAGAAACCCACTGGAAAAAAAATTAAGGAGCTGCAAATATTGTAAACAACCAAAATGTATTTAGCAAACCTAGTGTAGAAATTCCGAATATCTGGCTGCCGTTGCTGAACCGTGAAAAGTCGGTCAAGCTTCGGTGAACAAGGGATAGTATATAAGTCGTAGCTTTTAGGAATAGTTTTTAGTTATCACTTGAAAATGGTTGGAGATACATCACTAACCGAAACGTTGTGTAACAATTAACAAATAAAGACAATGGAAGTCCAAGATTTTAGTGTTATTGCATTACTAAATATTATAATTTTGCCAAAATACATGTCCGATCATGTCTCACAGTGTGCGTAAGAGAAAAAAACGAATAAAAGTACAACTTTTCTATCTTGGTTTTCGTGCTGATTAGTCGGCGGAGAATAGTATATGCATGCAAAATTTCTTAGGTCAAGTTTTACACCCTAGAAGGCGTTTAACTTGGATTTTGACAAAGGCATTACGACAAATCGGACCTTCACCATATCGGGTCTCTAACAGTTCTTTTTAAGTACCGCAAGTTATAGCTTTAAACAGCATTAGCTTATGAAAGAGGTTAGTTTTTAGTAGTTGGTAATACCTAGTTATGACATTAAAGTATTTGATTTTTTGTTTCAAAGAGAATACATAGATATTAATGTTAAAGGAAAATTTTATGAGTTAGGATCTGGTTATGAAAAATGTCAATACTTTTAGATTTTAGGATTTAGGATGTTAGAAGTGTTACTCTATTTCTAATACAAAAGTATAGATGTCGTTAGTTGTAAGAAAACAGTAGTAAGAAGAATGTTAAAACGTTTAATAATAAAAAGTTTTGCTTGTACTTTTTAAATTGTAAAAACGTTGATTTTCATTAAAAGTAAAACCTATAGCAGTGTATATTTCATTAATTAAAGAGCAGTAAGTAATAAAATTCTTGTAAATAAATTGTTTTAATAATATTTTTTAAATTAATTTTCCAGGAAAATAAAACAAATACTTTGTCTACTCTAGATGAATCTACCTACCAAAACGTATCAATAAAATTAAGTAGGCATGAATTATATTAAACAACCTGGTAAAAACCCAAATTAGAAGTTCTGCGCTATTGGTCATTCGAGCTATTTATTGTTTTCCTTGTTTTTGAAGAAAATATATAAAATTACGTTGTTGTGCTAAACCAATTTTATTCATATTCTATGCAAGAGTGCAAGGTAATTATTTTTTAAAACAAAATTATGACTTTTAATAAATGCGATAAAGCTATTTATTGCAACTAATACTCGTATTTTAAATAAAATAAAGCTTCTCTAAGACTCCAATAGCCATAGCAAAAAATCCTAAAATTTCAGGAATTCCTGAGACACCCAATGATAATCTTATAATCATCGTAGCAAATGTGGGTTCATTTATTGACCTTAAAATTAATAATACAATGATTAATTTTGTTTATTAAGAGCCTACCTGATATGGTGAAAATCGGCCAAAAAATATTGTTTTAAAAACAGCATTTAAACGACTTAGAAATGGCAGGCTTGCAGCAGTGAAGGACAAGGTTCGAGAACACCCACAACCCATCTGTCTCAATAAACATCTAACACCACAAAATCCAACTATTTTTAAGGATAGCCATACTGTTGTCAAACAGAAAGGGTATAAGTTCGTATGGGTTAGGGGGGCGTATTTTTGTCCGTAAGGATAATCGGTCTTAAATTGTACTCATCTCTAACAACGATGATCTTAAAAATTTGGTTTTAATTGGTCTCCTTTATTTATTGTCTTTTAAATATTAAGTCTCAAAATTGGTAAAATTTTAAACCAGCCTTTATGCTAAAATTTAGACATAATTTTTGTAACTGAGTCATGGCTTAACAGTGGTATTCTTGATAAGGAAGTTTTGATAAGGTTTGGTTCTACCTATAACACCGTGAGAATTCTTTTTTAAAGTCGGATGGTTGAGAGTACAGTTACCCACCATGGTCTCGATGCTGCGAGCGTACCGGAATTCCCCCATTGATACTAATGATATTCAGTACTGTTTTAAAGACACTTACTTTTTATTTTCTCCAGATGACCTTAAGATATATAAGCAAATAACCAATATTAGGGATTGCATGGAGTTACAATCTGATCTCAATCGATTTCTGGCTTATTGTCAACAAAATCATTTTTTCTTAACCTATTGAAGTGTTCCTTAATTAATTTTACTCCACATTTTTATTTAATAAAGAATAACTATAACTTTGAAGGAGGCGTACCGTAGCGTGAGGGACGGCCTAGGGATCTCGGCGTTCTTTTTCATGGTAAATTGTTGTTCTTGTCAAAAATCAATCTATAATTAATAATTTAAGATATTATGTAGAAAGTATATTTAAAATTTCTTTTTTTACAACATCGAAAAATCTAAATAATTTTAAATATTGTTAGCTTCTTAAGGATTTTTAGTTTTCTTAATATCTTTAAAACGATGACTTGTTTAGCACTGATTATTTTTAAATTCAGGTTCTTTAAAGATATGCAAGTTTTAAAAGATCAACTGAAACTATGCGTGTACAGGCTTATTGATTTTATAGAATCAGGAGCGAAAGAGTCCTACTTGAATAAAAAGCTAATGAATATTTTTTGATATAACTTTTACTGTCATACTTAAAAAAAAAGACATTTTTTATTTTTTTTTATAAATCATATGTAGCGGCATACCGATCGAATCCAGTTGGTTGAGCGCCTACCACGTGGATTTTGTTACAATGTAGCCTCGAACGTAGCATTACAAATTACAACGGATATCCGCAAGTGTCGTTAAGCAAGTATAATATGATTGCACATACGTGGTACTACGGCATTTCCGCATGTCTAAGTCACTCCTTAGTAAATTAGGCACAAAAAGCCCAAGAGGCTGCGCTGCCTCCGGTAGTAAATCTAGATGGCTCCCAGGGAAGAAGAAGAAGAACGCAAACTCGTTCTAAATTGGTTTAATTTGCCTTCTCTCAAGTAATCTATATAAGATCATCGAGAATAGTAGAAATAACAAAAAAAATGGATAATTTCAGATTAACTTTAATTTATCATTTGGATTTATTTTTAAACAAGCTAACGTTAGGTTAGGAAAAAAGAGACCTTAGAATTTAATTGACAATAATACCTTTATTTATATTTATTCATGTTAATAAATACTGACTATTAAGAATATTTATCTTATTACACATTAATATTTAATAGTTAAACATATTTTTAAAATATTAACCAGAGAAATTAAGTAATATACAGGGTGCCCCAGAATATGTGGCCAATCTCTCGGAATTTAATAGAAAATCTAAAAATATTATGACAAGTTCCCATAAACGTTTTGCCTACGACCCTCCCCTACGGAGATACAGGTACATAATGGACGCTCCTGGAAATCGCTTTTTTTTTTTAATAGCTTTTAAAATCCTTTGCGTAAATTAATATATTTTTAAATATGATGGTTACTAGATAAGTCTTCTTAAAATGAACCCATTGAATCAAATTGGGCTTATTTAGTTTGCCGTGGACGGACTAGCTCTAACACAATAATATCATTTTTTTAGCACCCTGTATGATAAAGGCTGAACAATATTATTATTGCATAGCTTTAACCCTATACTAAAAAAGGTATCCTTGATTGACATCGATAAAATCAACTCTTTGCGAGAAATAAAGTATTATGGTTGGTACTTTTTTTACATTATACAGAGTGTTTTCTAATTAAACGTCAATGTTTTAGGAGGCAATTTTTGGGTCCATTTTAAGAAGAAAGGTTCTTATGAACGTATGTCCTAAACGCGTTAACTTTTGAGATACAAAGTGGAAATTTTTTTAAAATAAATCATTTATTATTAATATTTCTTATACCACTTTAGATAATTTACTGAAATTTGACATACTGTACTATGTATCAAAAGGCATTTTGAAGTGTACATATTTGTTTTATTTCCACCAGTGGCGTTCGTACGGAATTTGACCTGCCTATTTTGGCAGACATTGATGGTTCGCCACTGATTTCTCTTAAAATTAAAATTATTGTTGAAATCCCCAATTTTTTCTAAGCCAAGTAAATCACTTGATTTTTTTATTCCGATGCATGGTTTTTGCTTAAAAATTAAAAACCGTTTCTCTGCATGATCATAACAATATCAGTAAAGAATATCACCATGCAGAGAAATATCTAGATTTAATTTTTCTAAGTAAAAACCGTGCGTCGGACTAAAAAACATATGAGCATATTTGATCTCTTGATTTTTTCTAGTCCGTCGTACGGTTTTTACCTAAAAAAAAAAAATCTAGATAATTCCCTGCATGGTGATTGATCATGCAGAGAAACGGTTTTGATTTTATAAGTGAAAACCGTGCATCGGATTAAAAAAAAATCAACTTTGCTTAGATATGATTATGGAATTCAAAAATATGTTTTATTTTAAGAAAAATCAGTGGCGTACCATCAATATCTGCCAAAACAGGCAGGTAAAATTTCGTACTAACGCCACTGGAGGAATAAAAAAAATGTGGGACACTAAAAAATGCCTCTTGATACATGATATATGTATGCCAACTTTTATTAAAATATCTTAAGTGGTATTACAGATATTAATAATAAATGATTTATTTTTGAAAATTTTACCACCCTGTATTTCAAAAAATACAACGTTGGGGACATACGACATATGAAGTTTTCTTTTTAAAATGGACCCAAAAATGGTCTTCTTAAATATTGGCGTTCAATTAGAAAACCCTTTATAATGTTCTTTACTTTACCGACTATTTTTTTTTTTTTTTTTAATCTTGGGACAGTCCACGAAGGCTGATGTCTAAGTACTAACGTACCGTGGGTGTCTTCAGTGTGGTGAGAGGGAGTTTGTTCACACAGTACTTAAATTTTTGGAGATTGGGAGGAGAAGGAAAAACTTCTGCGGGCAGCAGGTTCCATAGTCTTGACACTTTAGGGATGAAGGAACGAAGAAAGCGGGAAGTTCGGGGCCTCTCTAACTGAACTGTAAAAGGATGCATAAATAGATAATACCTTATTTCTCGTAACCAGCTGATTTTATCGATGTCAAACAAATATACCTTTTTTAGTTTAAGGTTAAAGCTATCCAAAAGGAATATTGTTGAGCCTTTATCATACAGGGTGTTAAAAAAATTTCTATTATTGTGTCAGAGCTAGTCCGTCCCTGGCAAACTAAATCAGCCAAATATATTAAATCATCATCTTCATTTGAAGAAGACTTATTTAGTAACCATCATATTTAAAAACTTACGCCTATTATATTAAAAGTTATTTAAAAAAAAAACTATTTCTAGTAGCGTCCGTTATGTACCTGTCTCTCCGTAGGGGAGGGTCGTAGGCAAAACGTTTATGGGAACTTGTCATAATATTTTTAGATTTTCTATTAGATTCCGAGAGATTGGCCACATATTTTAGGACACCCTGTATATTACTTAATTTCTCTGAGTAGTATTTTACAAATATGTTTAACTATTAAATATTAATGTGTAATAAGATAAATGTTCGCAATAGTCAGTATTTATTAACATTAATAAATAAGAATAAAGGTGTTATTGTCAATTAAATTCTAAGAGTTTTCCCCTGAGATTTGCTACGTTGCTTAATTAACGCTTTTCTTAGATTTTAGACTAGTATGTTCCCAGCTGTATCAGCAAAGCAAATGTTATAAATATAAGTAAAATTACTTTTTAAACTTTAGTTCTTGTACATCTCTCGA